>CM056060.1:153075593-153285593 GCA_029574335.1 Rana kukunoris
TTCTTTCTCTCCCTCTCTCCTTCTTCTCCCCCCCCCCTTCTCTCCTTCGCTTCCTCTCTTCTTCTCTTCCTCTCTCTCCGTCTTCTTCTCTCTCCCTCTGGCCCTCTCTTCTTTTCTCATGACCTCAATCTGTTTTCTCTAAATGTAAATCAAAAACAAAAAGTATTTGGGTACAGAGTCTGTTAACAAGGCTCTGTAAGGTAAGAGAACAACACAGGTTTTCCCACTAGAGGGTCCATGCGGGAAGCTACACGGTGTATGCCTGTTTAGCTGTAGGACAATAGATTGTAAGCTCCTTTGGTACAGGAACTGGACTGTTCAGGTCTCTGGGAAGTGATTCATACTTTGTTATAGTAATGCAGAAAAAAAACACTCATGTTTTTGTCTGGATTCCAGTTGAAGACCAATCACTCGGCCTGGAGGGAGCTGACGAGAACAAAGGTCACGATAATGGAGAAGCTTCCGATGATTGAAGTGGACAGCTACTACCATGCCCTCATGTCCATATGCCTTGCCATGGCCTTCTTGCCATTTGGCTGCTCGCCGGCGGCTTATATCGTAGCCGAAAAAGAGAAAAAGCTCAAAGAGTTTATGAAGATCCTGGGGCTTCATGACACGGCGTTCTGGTACGAGGATTTATGTCTCCCTGTCTATATATGTTTAGGATGTATCAATAGGGTGGATTTACTAAAGAAAATAGACTGTGCACTTTGTAAGTTATGTGGCTCCGACCAGGGGTTCCTCCAGAGGTTGCTAGGGGTTCCTCCAGAGGTTGCTAGGGGTTCCCTCCTTCCTGAGCAATGAGCAACTTACATAGTTACATAGTTACATAGTTACATAGTTAGTCAGGTTGAAAAAAGACCATCCAGTTCAACCATAAAAAAATAAATAAAAATAAAACAAAGTAAAACACAGTACATCCTCCCATACACCCAACTCCATACCCACAGTTGATCCAGAGGAAGGCAAAAAACCCCAGCAGAGCGATGATCCAATTTGCTACCGGAGGGGAAAAAATTCCTTCCTGATCCCCCGAAAGGCAATCGGATTTACCCCGGATCAACTTTACCTACAAAACTTAGTACTCAGTTATATTATGTGCATTTAGGAAAGAATCCAGGCCTCTCTTAAAGCAATCTACTGAGCTGGCCAGAACCACCTCTGGAGGGACTTCTGCCTCTCAGATAAGTTCCCACTGATCACCAATGTAAGGGACATTCTTCTCACTGATCACCAATGTAAGGGACATTCTTCTCACTGATCACCAATGTAAGGGACATTCTTCTCACTGATCACCAATGTAAGGAACATTCTTCTCACTGATCACCAATGTAAGGGACATTCTTCCCACCGATCACCAATGTAAGGGACATTCTTCTCACTGATCACCAATGTAAGGGACATTCTTCCCACTGATCACCAATGTAAGGGACATTCTTCTCACTGATCACCAATGTAAGGAACATTCTTCCCACTGATCACCAATGTAAGGGACATTCTTCCCACTGATCACCAATGTAAGGAACATTCTTCTCACTGATCACCAATGTAAGGGACATTCTTCCCACTGATCACCAATGTAAGGGACATTCTTCCCACTGATCACCAATGTAAGGGACATTCTTCTCACTGATCACCAATGTAAGGGACATTCTTCCCACTGATCACCAATGTAAGGGGCATTTTTCCCACTGATCACCAATGTAAGGGACATTCTTCCCACTGATCACCAATGTAAGGGACATTCTTCTCACTGATCACCAATGTAAGGAACATTCTTCTCCCTGATCACCAATGTAAGGAACATTCTTCTCACTGATCACCAATGTAAGGAACATTCTTCTCACTGATCACCAATGTAAGGGACATTCTTCTCACTGATCACCAATGTAAGGGACATTCTTCCAATTGATCACCAATGTAAGGGACATTCTTCCCACTGATCACCAATGTAAGGAGCATTCTTCTCACTGATCACCAATGTAAGGGACATTCTTCCCACTGATCACCAATGTAAGGGACATTCTTCTCACTGATCACCAATGTAAGGGGCATTCTTCTCACTGATCACCAATGTAAGGGACATTCTTCTCACTGATCACCAATGTAAGGGACATTCTTCTCACTGATCACCAATGTAAGGGACATTCTTCTCACTGGTCACCAATGTAAGGGACATTCTTCTCACTGATCACCAATGTAAGGGACATTCTTCCCACTGATCACCAATGTAAGGGACATTCTTCTCACTGATCACCAATGTAAGGGACATTCTTCTCACTGATCACCAATGTAAGGGACATTCTTCTCACTGATCACCAATGTAAGGGACATTCTTCTCACTGATCACCAATGTAAGGGACATTCTTCCCACTGATCACCAATGTAAGGGACATTCTTCTCACTGATCACCAATGTAAGGGACATTCTTCTCACTGGTCACCAATGTAAGGGACATTCTTCTCACTGATCACCAATGTAAGGGACATTCTTCCCACTGATCACCAATGTAAGGGACATTCTTCTCACTGATCACCAATGTAAGGAGCATTCTTCTCACTGATCACCAATGTAAGGGACATTCTTCCCACTGATCACCAATGTAAGGGACATTCTTCTCACTGATCACCAATGTAAGGGGCATTCTTCTCACTGATCACCAATGTAAGGGACATTCTTCTCACTGATCACCAATGTAAGGGACATTCTTCTCACTGATCACCAATGTAAGGGACATTCTTCTCACTGATCACCAATGTAAGGGACATTCTTCTCACTGATCACCAATGTAAGGGACATTCTTCTCACTGATCACCAATGTAAGGGACATTCTTCCCACTGATCACCAATGTAAGGGACATTCTTCCCACTGATCACCAATGTAAGGGACATTCTTCCCACTGATCACCAATGTAAGGGACATTCTTCTCACTGATCACCAATGTAAGGGACATTCTTCTCACTGATCACCAATGTAAGGGACATTCTTCTCACTGATCACCAATGTAAGGAACATTCTTCTCACTGATCACCAATGTAAGGGACATTCTTCTCACTGATCACCAATGTAAGGGACATTCTTCTCACTGATCACCAATGTAAGGGACATTCTTCCCACTGATCACCAATGTAAGGAACATTCTTCTCACTGATCACATAAATGTATTTTATTGGGATTTTATGTGATGGACCAACACAAAGTGGCACATCATAGTATATTTAGTATATAGTATTTATGTTATAAGGTAATTCTCTCCTGTGTCCCTTCCAGGCTGCCGTGGGTTCTGCTGTACATCGTTTTCATTCTGTTGGTCTCTATACTGATGGCCTGCATCACCACCAGCCTGACTCCATTCAGCCACAGCAGCTGGTTCTTGGTCTTCCTGCTCTATGCCCTCTATGGAATATCTCTGGTGAGTGCAGCACTTAGACTTTGTATTAAAACAAAAATAAGTCCTTCGACCCTTTAATTATAGGTCCACCTGCACTTTTTAGTACCACAAATCTCTGTTAATCCTGCCAGTGAAGCCCATCTAATGCAACTTCCTGTGATGGGGGGGGGGGGTGACAACAATGCTGCACTGCTCCAGAGCAGAGTTGTCACTCTCATGTATAAGCTGTGCCTGCTTGCACTACAGAGGGAGGAGGAGATGTTGCAGGGGGTGTGGTTATCCGCAAGCCTGTAGCTTTTCAATCAGCACCCGGCCACACCCAGCCCTGCCCACTGCTTTTAAAATTGACCGAACTGAAATCCTCCCACTGTGAGCTGCAGTGTCCCGGGGTGGGTGGAGGGAAGGGGGCGGTGCTTAGAACCCCTTTAAGATATTTAGGGGCAATCTTATTAAAAATCCTTCTCGGCTCCCTCCAAAAGTCTTTGACAGGCTATTCTTATCTGCTGACCCCGATGTAAGGAGATTTATTGTATTTCCTAATGCTGAGCGGAATCTTTTTCTGCATATAGCGAGGAAGCAAAATGTTTCCGCCGATCAATTGATGTATCGGGATCCAAGGAGTCTCATAAAACAGAATGTCTGACTTGAGCCCATCACACGGCCTCGATGAAAGCAAAAATCTGGCTTCGGTTCAGGAGCCTTTCCACAAAACGGGGACACCGCGGGGGAGGTGAGAATCGATGTACAGGATCTCACAAAAGTAAGTGCACCCCTCAGATTTCTGTAAATTTTGTGACAACACTGAAGAAATGACACTTTGTATCTCCAATGTAAAGTAGTGATTGTGAGAGGGGACAGCAGATTTACACTGTACAAGCTGTACACTCACTACACAACATTGTAGATACAAAGTGTCATTTCTTCAGTGTTGTCACATGAAATAATATAATAAAAGATTTACACAATTGTGAGGGGTGTACTGACTTTTGTGAGATACTGTATATGCAGTCTACAGAGAATGGTGAACAAAAGTTTTTAATGACACAATAAGTGGATGTATCTGGCCCATGATGTACACTATGGATATGCAAATGTATTTGACACATGTACACTACAGTCATGCAGATGTATCTGGCACTGTACACTACAGTCATGCAGATGTATCTGGCACTGTACACTACGGTCATACAGATGTGTCTGGCACTGTACACTACGGTCATACAGATGTATCTGGCACTGTACACTACGGTCATACAGATGTGTCTGGCACTGTACACTATGGTCATAGAGATGTATCTGGCACTGTACACTATGGGTCATACAGATGTATCTGGCACTGTACACTATGGGTCATACAGAGGTATCTGGCACTGTACACTACGGTCATACAGATGTGTCTGGCACTGTACACTATGGTTATACAGATGTATCTGGCACTGTACACTATGGGTCATACAGAGGTATCTGGCACTGTACACTACGGTCATACAGATGTGTCTGGCACTGTACACTATGGTTATACAGATGTATCTGGCACTGTACACTATGGGTCATACAGAGGTATCTGGCACTGTACACTATGGTCATACAGATGTGTCTGGCACTGTACACGATGGTCATACAGATGTGTCTGGCACTGTACACTATGGTCATACAGAGGTATCTGGCACTGTACACTACGGTCATACAGATGTGTCTGGCACTGTACACGATGGTCATACAGATGTGTCTGGCACTGTACACGATGGGTCATGCAGATGTATCTGGCACTGTACACTATGGTCATACAGATGTATCTGGCACTGTACACTATGGGTCATGCAGATGTATCTGGCACTGTACACTATGGTCATACAGATGTATCTGGCACTGTACACTATGGTCATACAGAGGTATCTGGCACTGTACACTATGGTCATACAGATGTGTCTGGCACTGTACACGATGGTCATACAGATGTGTCTGGCACTGTACACTATGGGTCATGCAGATGTATCTGGCACTGTACACTATGGTCATACAGATGTATCTGGCACTGTACACTATGGGTCATGCAGATGTATCTGGCACTGTACACTATGGTCATACAGATGTATCTGGCACTGTACACTATGGTCATACAGATGTATCTGGCACTGTACACTATGGTCATACAGATGTATCTGGCACTGTACACTATGGTCATACAGATGTATCTGGCACTGTACACTATGGTCATACAGATGTGTCTGGCACTGTACACTATGGTCATACAGATGTGTCTGGCACTGTACACTACGGTCATACAGATGTATCTGGCACTGTACACTATGGTCATACAGATGTATCTGGCACTGTACACTACGGTCATACAGATGTATCTGGCACTGTACACTATGGTCATGCAGATGTATCTGGCACTGTACACTACGGTCATACAGATGTGTCTGGCACTGTACACTATGGGTCATACAGATGTATCTGGCACTGTACACTATGGTCATACAGATGTATCTGGCACTGTACACTATGGTCATACAGATGTATCTGGCACTGTACACTATGGTCTCTGACGCCAGACTGTTTATTTGTATCTTATCTTATATTTGTGGTTTCCCGCAGATAATGTTCGCATTGATGTTGACGCCACTCTTCAAAAAGGCCAAACAAGCCGGGGGCATGGCGTTCCTGTCCACCCTCCTCCTCAGTGCTTTGGGTATTTTCATTGTGCTGAAAGAAGACTTTCCAAAGTCCTTTGTGTGGTTCCTCAGTCCGTTCTGCCAGTGTACATTCATGATTGGCACAGCCCAGGTAAGGGCTCTATTGAGCTTAATATTTGCCTTTCGGGGCACTGAACCCAAACAAAATTGCCATTGTCCAGGTCAGGGGGTCTCCAAACTTTCTAAACAAAGGGCCAGTATACTGTGCCTCAGACTTTAGGGGGGGGGGGGCAGATTGTTGCCCTTTGGAGAAGAAAATGCCTTGACGTCAGTGGGAGTGCCCCATCATTGGGAGGCGTGGGACCCCATCGCTGGTGTCGGTGGGAGCAGTGCCGATCCTGACCTCCCTGGGGCCCTAAGCTAAGTGACATGTCGCATTAAAGTTGAGAAGCGGGGGTGGGGGGGAGCTGCCAACAGTGACATGTCAAGAGTTGAGTTGCAGGGGGAGGGGGTGTTCTGCTGTCTTACTTTAAAGTGAGAAGCGGGGGGGGTGCTGACTTCTTACCTCTTCTCCCATGCAGCCAGCGAGTTGCGAAGCGGGGTGAGGGGCCGAAAATGACTTCTCACCAGGGGGGGGGGGGGGGGCCTATCGTAATTTGGGGGGCCCTAAGCCGCTCGCATAGTTAGCCTATAGGGCGGATCGGCCTTGGGTGGGAGGAATAGCGATTTAAGGGCTGGATGAAGGTTAGCAAAGGGACAAGTCTGGTGCGAGGGCCACAGTTTTGAGACCACTGTTTTTAAACCCCCCCCCAAAAAAAGTTTTCCAATACAATGGAGCTGTTCCCGCACTGCAAGCATCAACTGCTTGTTTTGTCCAGGGGGTGACGAGAAAGTTTATACTCACCCGATCCTCCCCTCCACCGGCAAACAGCGCTCCCCCGTGATCCAGAAGTGGACTGTTCCTGAAGTCCTCATGTTCAGAGCAGGTCTATGGGCTTGATGTCAGGAACAGTCCACTGCTCAAGACCGCTAGACTTCCGGGGGGGCGCAGGGACCTGCCCTGTGTAGAGAGGATCGGGTAAGTACAGCTCCCTTCTTCTGACCCCTACAACTAACCCCTGCAGAGCGGGCACAGCCCCACAGCATGGGAAAACCTTTTTTATGCCCCGGAGTTGGAATTTAACCACTTTAGCTCCGGAAGATTTTACCCCCATTCAGCACTGCCCTACTTTAACTGGCCATTGCGCGGTCATGCAACCCTGTGTGTACCCAAAAGAAATTTCTATAATTTTTTTTTTTTTTTTTTTTCACAAATAGAGCTTCATTTTGGGGGTATTTGATCACCACTGTTTTTTTTTTTTTTTTGCGATATCAATAAAAAAAAAAAAAACAATATCTTTTTTTTTTTTAAAAAGTTATATTTTTTACTTTCTGCGATAAAACATATCCAATAAAAAAATTGAATTTCTTCATAAATTTTAGCCAAAATGTATTCGGCTACATGTTTTTGATAGAAAAAAAAATCCCAATAAGGGCCAGATTCAGGTAGATGGGCGCATCTTTGCTCTGGAGTAACGTTTCTCATTTACGTTACTCTGGCGAAATTTTAGGAGCAAGTGCTGTTATTCACGAAGCACTTGCTCCTAAAGTTGCGGCAGCGCATCGCAAATGAGCCGGCGTTATTCAAATTGGGCGGGTACGGGGCGCGTATTATTAAAACTAGGCGCGATCCCGCGGCGAACGTACTGCGCATGCGTCGACTGTCAATGCATCCCAGTGCGCATGCTCACAACTTCCGTCGGCACCACTTCCTTGGAAACGACAGCGCAATGCGTTCCGTTGGGCGTTTAAATGCGCCCGTAGATGCGCCATTCCGGCACTAAAGTATATCCTGTTCCCCCTCCCCGCAGTGATGTTACTTTTGTTCTGAGATGGCTGCTCCCGTTCCCCGCAAACACACAGGAGAAAGCTGAACTCTAAAGGCCAGGAGCTGTCAGCCGTCATCTCGGCTATGGAGACCTATGATGTCTTCCTCCATGGCTGTAAAAGTTGACAGACAAGCATGGACAGAGGTGTTGTCCTGCAAGTGGGGGTGCTCAGCTAGCTCTTATCGTCGGTAACGCTGCTGTAGCTGCTCTCCTGCTGACCTGTGGCCGTCTGGAGTAAAGATAAAGCAGCTATTTGTAGAAATAACTTTGCGCCGGACGGACGAGATACGCGCGGCGCATGTAGCCAGCGTATGGTGCTAATCCGTTCGCGAATCGGGAAATCTCCCTCATTTGCATATTTGCAGGGGAAATCAATAGGCGCGACTGATGCGCCAAGCGAAATTAAGCGCTGACGAGACTCTGACGTCGGAAAGTTAAGCCGATCGGAAATGGCCCGTTTTCTGTCGCATCTAGTTTGGTGGGTACGGCCACATAGAAACGACGGCGCATCGTCACAGTTACGCGGCGCATATCGAAATACTCCAGCGCAAGTCATGCTGAATCTGGCCCTATGTGTATATTGATTGGTTTGTCTACAAAGTATGATATAGCTACTCGAATTTATATTTCCTTATTTTTTTTTTTATGCTACTAATGGTAATGATCAGCGACTTATAGTGGGACTGCGATAGTGCACCAGTCAGTCTGATACTGACGCTGGGAGGGAACTGACTAACTGCCACTGGCATTACCAGTGACATTAATACAGTAATGGGTGGTAATACTATGCACTGTCACTGTACTAATCAGTGGTGGCTCATCCATAGGGAAAGCACAGGCGCCCCCCCCTATCCACGCGTCCGGCCCCTCTACATGCAGGGCACTGGACATTTGGGGCCAGATCCACAAAGACCAGCGTAACTATGTGTGATGTTTGTAGCAGCACCTGAGAGACACAGAGCGTCCAGGGGATATAACACTTTGTGCCGGCGTAGCGTATATAATTTACGCTACGCCGCCGTAAGTTAAAATGGCAAGTGCCGTATCCACAAAGCACTTGCGCCCTAAGTTATGGCGGCGTAGCGTAAATGGGCCGGCGTAAGCGCGCCTAATTCAAATGTGGAAGAGGTGGGCGTGTTTTATGTAAATTATTCGTGACCCTACGTAAATTATTATTTTTTTTAACTGCGCATGCGCCGTCCGTGGAGGTATCCCACTGCGCATGCGCGAATCACGTCGCAAATTGTCAATGCTTTTGACGTGAACGTTAATTACGCAAAGCCCTATTCGCGAACGTTTTACGCAAACGACGGAAAATTTGACGGTGTCCCAACGTCCATACTTAACATTACGTAAGCCTCATATATGAGGGGTAACTTTACGCCGGACATACGCTTTTACGCAAACGACGTTAAAAAAAAAAATGCGCCGGCCGTACGTACGTTCGTGGATCGGCGTATCTATCTCATTTGCATATTTTACGCAGAAAATCTACGGAAGCGCCCCTAGCGCCCAGCGTAAATATGCAACTAAGATACAACGGCGTAATAGACTTGCGTCAGTCGTATCTTAGCGTAATTCGGGCGTATATTGTTTTGTGGATACAAAACAAAGACGCGCCGGCGCAAATTTGAAATTAGGAGATACGCCGCCGTAAAGTTTTGTGGATCTGGCCCATGGATTCCAATTGAGGATTTTTTTTTAAGCCTATGAATAGAGTCAGAGGCTCTAATAGGCTTCAAAATAGGCTGCCAAAGAATAAAGGTGGTCTTGGTCTAGTGAATATTGGACTTTACTTGTTTATTGAGACATATCTTGGTTTGGCTATAATTGTCGTCAAGGTATTCTAATTTCTCTACAGAGACAGAACATTTCTCTCCCTGGAGTCTCTGCCCTTTAATACATTCAGATAAGGAATCTGCCTCTAGGTTTGAAAACAAATCTACTCTATGGGGATACAACAGTTGCGTGGAGAGAGAAAAAACAGAGAATGTCTCTCTGTGTATCAAAGTGTAGCACTCGCTGCTCGCTGGTGTGAATGAGTTTAGACTTAGTGGGTGTAGAAAACAATCGCCCCCCCCCCCCCTTTAACCTCTTAAAGCGAACCTTCAGTAATTTTTTATGCCAGGAAATCCCTTATACAGCCCACTTCCTGTTTGCTTATACAGCCCACTTCCTGTTTGCTTATACAGCCCACTTCCTGTTTGCTTATACAGCCCACTTCCTGTTTGCTTATACAGCCCACTTCCTGTTTTCCTTATACAGCCCACTTCCTGTTTTCCTTATACAGCCCACTTCCTGTTTTCCTTATACAGCCCACTTCCTGTTTGCTTTTACAGCCCACTTCCTGTTTGCTTTTTTTTTTTTTTCCATACACTTTAGAACGATCCGTCCGATAGACATTAATAATTTACTGACCTTCTGATACCTCCGTGTGAATTTCAGGTCATGATTCTGGAGCAGAATGGAAATGGCGCCCAGCTATTCAATCTGAAGGATGGCCCCTACCCCCTCGTCATCACCTATATTTTCCTGGTGGTGGACAGTGTGATGTACCTGCTCCTGGCGTCATACCTTGACCAGATTCTTCCAGGTAAGAACGCCCTGCGTGAACGAGCGCATATTGACCTGGGTGGGTGTGCTTGATTTCTGACTTTGGCTTCAGTGGGAGGAATAGTGCCCCATCATTGGTATCAGTGGAAAGAATAGTGACCCATCATTGGTATCAGTGGAAAGAATAGTGACCCATCATTGGTATCAGTGGAAGGAATAGTGACCCATCATTGGTGTCAGTGGAAGGAATAGTGCCCCATTATTGGTTTCAGTGAAAGGTATAGTGCCCCATCATTGTTGTCAATGTAAGGTATAGTGCCCCATCATTGGTATTAGTGGAAGGTATAGTCTCCCATCATCTGTGTCAATGGGAGGACAAGGGCCAGATCGTTGATTTCAATGGGAGAAACAGTCCCCCCCTCATTGGTGTCAGTGGGAAGAATCAGACCACATTATTGGTGTCAGTGGGAGAAACAGTGCCCCATTGTTGGTGTGAATAGGAGGAATAGTACCCGCTTTTTGGTGTCTGTGGAAGGTATAGTGCCCCTTTGTTGGTGTCAATGCGAGGAATAGTGCCCCTTTGTTGCTTTCAATGGGAGGAATGGTGCCCCTACCGTTGGCGTAAATGGGAGGAATGGTGTCCCACCGTTGGCGTCAATGGGAGGAATGGTGCCCCACCGTTGGCGTCAATGGGAGGATAAGGGCCCAATCGTTTATGTCAATGGGAGAAATAGTGCCCCCCCATTGGTATCAGGTTAAGGAATAGTGCCCTATCATTATTATCAGTGGGAAGAATCAGGCCACATCATTGGTGTCAGTGACAGAAACAGTGTCCCATTGTTGGTATCAATGGGAGGAATAGTAACCATTTGTTGGCATCTGTGGAAGGTATAATGCCCCTTCGTTGGTGTCAATGGGAGGAATAGTGCCCCTTTGTGGTGTAAATTGGAGGAATGGTGCCCCTTCATTGGTATCAATAGAGAGTAAGTGGGGAGTAATATCCTTGCTGTCATTTGGAGTACTAGTGCCCCCTCGTTGGTGTCAGTGGAAGGAATAGTGTCCCATCATTGGTGTCAGTGGCAGATATAGTGCCCTGTCTTTGGTGTCAGTGACAGGAATAGCGCCTCATTATTGGTGTCAAAGGGAGGTATAGTGCCCCATCATTGATCTCAGTGGGAGGAATAGTGTCCCATTGTTGAGGTCAGTGAGAGAAATAGTGCCCCGAAGTAAAGGGCCACAGTTTGGGACCACTGATATTTGAAAACTAAACCAGAAAGGTCTTTATGTGTCGAGTGTTGGGTCTCATTTCATTGTGTTGAAGGGTCTTGACTTGTTGGGGGGCCGTAAAGCTTCAATGTGTCTTTTGCTTTGGTAATAGGAGAGTACGGTTTACGACGGTCACCTCTCTTCTTTCTGAAGCCATCTTACTGGTCGAAGAGGAGGAGAAATTACGGGGTGCTCAGCGAGAGCTTCTTCAGCACCAACACCGATCTGAGCGACGTGGTGGAGCCGGTACCGCTGGGCCTGCATGGGAAAGAAGCCATCAGGTATGACATCATTATTAGACGTTGACCTTCTTCAGCCAGAACTACACTCTACTGTTTACATGAGACCACACCCACAATATGGCTGGGGGTGGGAGGTAAATAATCGATGGGCTGAAATACTTACCAATCATAGAGAAAGCAGTGTTCCAGGATTTGACCCAGTGCAGGAATCTACCCCAGAAAGACTGTTACCCCGGGGCGGACTGACAACTCATGGGGCCCCCAGAAAGACTGTTACCCCGGGGCGGACTGACAACTCATGGGGCCCCCAGAAAGACTGTTACCCCGGGGCGGACTGACAACTCATGGGGCCCCCAGAAAGACTGTTACCCAAAGGCGGACTGGCAACTCATGGGGCCCCCAGAAAGACTGTTACCCCGGGGCGGACTGACAACTCACGGGGCCCCCAGAAAGACTGTTATTCAAAGGCGGACTGACAACTCATGGGGCCCCCAGAAAGACCGTTACCCAAAGGTGGACTGACAACTCATGGGGCCCCCAGAAAGACTGTTATTCAAAGGCGGACTGACAACTCATGTGGCCCCCAGAAAGACCGTTACCCAGGGGCGGACTGACAACTCATGGGGCCCCCAGAAAGACTGTTACCCAAAGGTGGACTGACAACTCATGGGGCCCCCAGAAAGACTGTTATTCAAAGGCGGACTGACAACTCATGTGGCCCCCAGAAAGACCGTTACCCAGGGGCGGACTGACAACTCATGGGGCCCCCAGAAAGACTGTTACCCAAAGGTGGGCTGACAACTCATGGGGCCCCCAGAAAGACTGTTACCTGGGGCGGACTGACAACTCATGGGGCCCCCAGAAAGACTGTTACCCAAAGGCGGACTGGCAACTCATGGGGCCCCCAGAAAGACTGTTACCCAAAGGCGTACTGACAACTCATGGGGCCCCCAGAAAGACTGTTATCCAAAGGCACACTGAGAACTCATGGGGCCCCCAGAAAGACTGTTACCCAAAGGTGGACTGACAACTCATGGGGCCCCCAGAAAGACTGTTATCCAAAGGCGGACTGACAACTCATGGGGCCCCCAGAAAGACTGTTACCCAAAGGCGTACTGACAACTCATGGGGCCCCCAGAAAGACTGTTACCCGGGGCAGACTGACAACTCATGGTGCCCCCAGAAAGACTGTTATCATAGCTTTTTGTTGAGGTCTGGTCAGGGCCGATCCTAGGGTCACAGGCGCCTGGGTGCAGAAATATTTCTGGTGCCCCCACATGAGCGTGGTCGTTTTACTATCTCCTCCCCTTTACAAATGTTTCTATGGCAATGACTCAACCACGGAGATGCTCCCCCATGAAGTCTTCATTACCCTGGGATAAACAAAATACAGGAAGAGAAGCAGAGTACTTTATTGGGACCTGGAGGGGGGCCTCTGTGATGGACACAGAGAGGGATTCTGTTAGAGAGTCTGTTAGATGTTCGGCGCCCCCACCTCTGCAGGCGCCTGGGTGCAATGCACCCTGTGCACCCTGCCTAGGATTGGCCCTGGGTCTGGTTACAAATCTTCTTTTTTTTGTTTCATAGTGAGTATATTTTAACTCTTTCTTCTCCCTAATGCAGAATTAAAAATATCCACAAGTCTTTCAAAAAGGAGAATCATCAGATGGAGGCATTACAAGGTAATACATTTTAAGATTTCTTAAATATGAGATCAATAGAATTCCAGCTAGAGATCTGTAATCATTTTTGCTGTGGTGGGATGAAAAACCCCAAATGCTGGAAGAAGCTGATGGAGGATTCTCCCCCTTTGAGCGTGGGAGGTGCAAAATTAGAAGAAGATGGCGGAGGATTTCCCTCTTTCGAGAGTTGGAGAGCCCAAATGCTAGAAGAACTTGGTGGAGGATTCATCTCCTTAAAGCACGGGAGACCCCAAATGTTAGAAGAACTTGGTGGAGGATTCATCTCCTTAAAGCACGGGAGACCCCAAATGTTAGAAGAAGCTGGTGGAGGATTTTCCTCTTTAAAGCGTGGGAGATCCTAAATGTTAGAAGAAACTGGTGAAGGATTTGCCCCTTCGAGAGCTGGAGAGCCCAAATGTTAGAAGAATATTGTGGAGGATTCACCCCCTTAAAGTGTGGGAGACCCCAAATGTTAGAAGTATATTGTGGAGGATTCACCTCCTTAAAGTGTGGGAGACCCCAAATGTTAGAAGACGCTAGTGGAGGGTTTGCCTCCTTAAAGCGTGGGGATACCCCAAATCTTAAAAGAAGCTGGTGGAGGAGTCACCTCTTTCAGGCGTGGTAGAGCCCAAATGTTAGAAGAAGATGGTGGAGGATTTGTTTTCTTAAAGCGTTGGAGATGCCAAATGTTAGACGAAGCCGGTGATGGTAAATCCTTTTTCGAGAGTTGGAGAGCCCAAAGCGTGGGAGATCCTAAATGTTAGAAGCTAGGAGAGGGTTTGCCTCCTTCGAGCGTGGGAGGCGCCAAACGTTAGAATAAGCTGGTGGAGGATTGGCCTCCTTCGAGACTTGAAGACCCCAAATGTTAGAAGAATATAGTGGATGATTCACCTCCTTAAAGCGTGGGAGACGCTAAATGTTAGAATAAGCTGGTGGAGGATTTGCCTCCTTAAAGTGTGGGAGGCGCCAAACTTTAGAATAAGCTGGTGTATGATTGGCCTCCTTTTGAGCGTAGGAGAGAAGCTGGAGGAGGATTTGCCTTCTTCGAGGGTGGGAGACGCCAAATGTTAGAAGACATAGTGGAGGGTTTTCCTCCTTAAAACCTGGGAGACCACAAATTTAATAGGAAGCTGGTGGAGGATTCATCTCCTTTGAGGGTGGTAGACCTGGTGGGGGATTCATCTCCTTTGAGGGTGGTAGACCTGGTGGGGGATTCATCTCCTTTGAGGGTGGTAGACCTGGTGGGGGATTCATCTCCTTTGAGGGTGGTAGACCTGGTGGGGGATTCATCTCCTTTGAGGGTGGTAGACCTGGTGGGGGATTCATCTCCTTTGAGGGTGGTAGACCTGGTGGGGGATTCATCTCCTTTGAGGGTGGTAGACCTGGTGGGGGATTCATCTCCTTTGAGGGTGGTAGACCTGGTGGGGGATTCATCTCCTTTGAGGGTGGTAGACCTGGTGGAGGATTCATCTCCTTTGAGGGTGGTAGACCTGGTGGGGGATTCATCTCCTTTGAGGGTGGTAGACCTGGTGGGGGATTCATCTCCTTTGAGGGTGGTAGACCTGGTGGGGGATTCATCTCCTTTGAGGGTGGTAGACCTGGTGGGGGATTCATCTCCTTTGAGGGTGGTAGACCTGGTGGGGGATTCATCTCCTTTGAGGGTGGTAGACCTGGTGGGGGATTCATCTCCTTTGAGGGTGGTAGACCTGGCGGGGGA
Organism: Rana kukunoris; assembly: GCA_029574335.1. Classification (NCBI taxonomy): domain Eukaryota; kingdom Metazoa; phylum Chordata; class Amphibia; order Anura; family Ranidae; genus Rana; species Rana kukunoris. The sequence continues at coordinate 153,091,013 of CM056060.1, forward strand.
TTCATCTCCTTTGAGGGTGGTAGACCTGGTGGGGGATTCATCTCCTTTGAGGGTGGTAGACCTGGTGGGGGATTCACCTCCATCAAGCATCCACAAAGAATGTTTTGGGTCAGTGATTTGGGAATGATTGAAGCCAGGCAACCTGCTTGTTCAGGAAGCCTGTGGTTCCCTCTGTAGTCTTTAAGACCTTCTGTGTACCCCTTTCTCCCCTCATCGGGCCATAAGTAAGATGTGGTAGGAAGAAAGTTAGTGTCCCCCCCCCCCCCCATAAAGCAGTGGTCACTCTGCACAGCATTCCAGCTGAGATAGACCTAGCTCTGAAATCAGCAAAGCTCATGCTCCTCGCTGATTGGAGAGCTTTTCTACTCAGGCTGTGGCTGCTTAACAAGGAAAACTACAAGAACCCCTTTTTTTTTGTGGTTGTCGGACTTAAACGAATTACACTTTCTTGTTTTTGAAAATTCCTGGATTTTAGCTCGTTATTTTTCTTATTTTTTGTATTTATAAATAGCCATTGTTTGAGGAAATGATGTAGATGGTAGTATTGTGTCTCCGATGTCTGTGGTAATCTTATTTTTATCTGCAGGGCTCACCTTGGACATCTATGAAGGACAAATAACAGCTTTGCTTGGGCACAGTGGCACCGGCAAAACAACACTGATGAATATTTTATGTGGTCTCTGCCCGCCAACTGAAGGTGAGACATTTCGCCGTCTCTGAGAATCTTTGCTGTATGCTCTAGAATAGACGTTATACTAAGGTGACCAGATTTTTTAACCACTTAAGACCCGGATCATTATGCAGGTTAAGGACCAGGCCCCGTTTTGCGATTCGGCGCTGCGTCAATTTAACTAACAATTGCGCGGTCGTGCGACGTGGCTCCCAAACAAAATTGGCGTCCTTTTTTTCCCACAAATAGAGCTTTCTTTTGGTGGTATTTGATCACCTCTGCGGTTTTTATTTTTTGCGCTATAAACAAAAATAGAGCGACAATTTAGAAAAAAATTCAATATTTTAAAAATTTTGCTATAATAAATATCCCCCAAAAATATATAAAAAAAAAACATTATTTTTCCCTCAGTTTAGGCCGATACGTATTCTTCTACCTATTTTCGGTAAAAAAAAAAATCGCAATAAGCGTTTATCGACTGGTTTGCGCAAAATTTATAGCGTTTACAAAATAGGGGATAGTTTTATGGCATTTTTATTAATCATTTTTTTTTTTTTACTACTTATGGCGGCGATCACCTTTTTTTTTTTTTTCGTGACTGCGACATTATGGCGGACACATCGGACAAGTTTGACACATTTTTGGGACCATTGTCATTTTCACAGCGAAAAGTGCCATAAAAATGCACTGATTACTGTGAAAATTGCAATGGCAGTGAAGGGGTTAACCACTAGGGGGGCGCTGAAGGGGTTAAGTGTGACCTCGTGTGTTTCTAACTGTAGGGGGGCGGGGCTGGACATGTGACGTCATTGATCGTCTTTCCCTATATCAGGGAACAGACGATCACTGACACTGCCACAGTGAAGAACGGGGAAGGTGTCTTTACACTCACCTCTCCCCGTTCTACAGCTCTTGTGACGATCGTGGGACACCCGCGGTGATCGGGTACCGCGGTCACGGAGCTTCGGACCGGGTCTTGAGTGCGTCGCCGGCAGCGTGCTCGCGACCCCACGGCTGGGCTCTTAAAGAGGACGGACAGGTGTGTGCTTGTGCCCAGTCGTGCCTCTCAGCCGACATATATTGGCGTGAAGGGGTCCTTAAGTGGTTAAATGAAATACGGGGACATATTTTTTTTTTTATTGGCAAATGGTAAACTATTTTATGCGCATATTTTCCTCCAATATTATATATATATATATATAGTCAGCGGTGTAGCGGGGGTTGTCAGCGGTGTAGCGGGAGTTGTCAGCGCCCAGGACTAGGCAAGAACTCTTGCCTTGTTTGCTCCCTTTTAGTCTGTTAAATGTAACAATCGACTTCCATTCGCCGCAAGACTGTGTACAGCGAGGAAAGATGTCGGACATACTGAAAAATAGATTCTGGTTTTGTAGAAATTTTATGTGCAGTGGGTAGGTGAGGGTAAGTATCCCGAGTCCTCACATTACTGTATGTATGGCCAAATATAGGCGTAGTGACCTGTGCAAGCCAAACCCGTCACATGGCGCCCTGCCTCTCTCCGGTCGTACGCGGCATTCTTGTGCTTATTTAACAGGCTGAATAGACAGAAAAAGATGGATTAGCGTTCGTCTGCTGCCAGCGAAGAGGCCGCCAGGGATTACCCAGACTCCTCTAGGAGCCAAACACCAGTTTCTGCAAGCAGTAGCATAGACACCGAGCCTCCATGAATATTAATGAGCTTCCATTCCCGGGAGAGAAACGCGCCTCTCTGATCATTTCTCTGTATTTTCTGATGTGTAAATCTGCCTCATATATTCATAATCCATTCTATACTGGAACACCTCCCTGTGGGGTGCATGAGATGATAGTGTGTTATAACATGAAGCATTCCTCTACACAAGAAGGGACAGATGAATCGAAAAATAACTTGTAAAGGATGGGGGGGGGGGCAACAACATTATTCATGGGGAGTTCTTCCTGCTGCTTCTTCTCCTCCCTTCTTCCTCCTCCTCCTTCTTCCTCCTCCTCCTTCTTCCTCCTTCTTCCTTCTTCTTCCGCCTTCTTCCTCCTCTATCTTTCTCTTCTTCTTCCTCCTTCTTCTTTTGCCTTCTTCCTCCTCTATCTTTCTCTTCTTCTTCTTCTTCCTCCTTCTTCTTCCGCTTTCTTCCTCCTCCTTCCTGCTCCTTTTTCCTTTATCTTCTTCTTCCTCTTCCTTCCTTCCTTCCTTTCTTCCTTCATTCATTCCTTCTTCCTTCTTCTTCTTCCTTCTTCTTTTTTGTGCTTCTTCTCCCTTTTTTCTTCTTCCTCCTCCTCCTTTTTTTTTTTTTTTCTTCATCCTACCTTCTTATTTTTCCTTCTTCATCCTGCCTCTTTTACATTTGTCTTCTACTTTCTTTCTCCTGCTTCCTCCTTTCTTTTTCCTCATTATGAATAATCACAACATTATTCATGGGGAGTTCTTTCTTCTTATCCCTTCTTCCTCCACCTTCTTCCTCCTCCTCCTCCTCCTCCTCCTCCTCCTTCTTCTTCTTCCTCCTCCTCCTCCTCCTCCTCCTCCTCCTCCTTCTTCTTATTCCTCCTTCCTCTTTATTCCTTCTTCTTCCTCTTCCATATTTCTCCTATTCTTCCTATTTCTTCTTCTTCTTCCTCCTTCTTCTTCCTTCTTCTTTTTTGTGCTTCTCCTTTTCTTCTTCTTCTTCCTCCTTCTCCCTCCTTTTTTATTTTATTTATTTTTTTACTTCCCCCTTCTTCCTCCCTCCCTCCTTCTTCCTCCTTCATTTTCCTCCTCCTTCCTTCTTCCTCCTTTTTTTCCCTTCATCCTACCTCCTTCTTTTTCCTTCTTCATCCTGATTCTTGTTCATTTCTCTTCTACTTTATTTCTCCTGCTTCCTTGTTCTTCCTTCTCCTTCTTCCTTCTTTCTTTTTTTTCCTCCTCCTTTTTCTTCATTCTCCTTCTTATTTCTTTTGCTTTCTTTCTCCTTTTCCTCCTCCTCCTCCTCCTCCTCCTCCTCCTCCTCCTCCATTAAAACAAACAAAAACATACAATCCAACATTGTATGTTCCAGGTAAAACATTGTCATACACAATCCGACATGTCATCACAATCCACCTGCACATGCTGAAATTCCTGTACATTTCACTGTGTTTCTTGCAGTGTTCCTCTCTCATTTGTTTTAATCTTTGGATAGTAAAAGATTTTTTTTGCCAATAAATCCCTTATACAGCCCACTTCCTGTTTCTTTATACAGCCCACTTCCTGTTTCTTTATACAGCCCACTTCCTGTTTCTTTATACAGCCCACTTCCTGCTTCCTTATACAGCCCACTTCCTGTTTCCTTATACAGCCCACTTCCTGTTTCCTTATACAGCCCACTTCCTGTTTCCTTATACAGCCCACTTCCTGTTTCTTGTCTGATCATTACTTAAGGATTATGACATCATGCACAGCTCTCTCTCTCATTCTCGTGAAAGTTTGCCAGGGAAGGGGGAGGGGTGAGTCTTAAGAGGGCCAATGAGAGCTGCAGAGCTGGAGGTGTTCCTCTGTGTGTTGTCTTGTCTAAATCCAGGAAGTGAACAGGCAGCAGCTTCAGCTGCCCACAGTTAGAATGGATGCAGCCAGACTCAGTTAGGGGAGATTTCTGCAGCATATTTGGCAAGTACAGAATCACAGTATATATAAAATAATATGCAAAGGGGTTGGAGGGAAGCTTTTTTTTATTCTGATTGGCCAGTCTAAAGATTCCCATTCCCCTGCCAGACCAAGCAGCCAGGTGTCTATGGTCCTCCTCTCCTGTTCATTGATATTAGTCAGAGACTTCATCCATCCGGTTGGGTTACAAGGGATGGCAGGCAAGGGAATGGAGCCAAAACGCTGACCGCAATCATTGTACATCAGAATGATCTCTGTCTTTGGCACTCCTCTCCTGTTCCTAGCTATTGGTCAGTAAGTCCGCCCATTCAGTTGGGTTACAAAGGTTGGAAGGAAAAGGAATGGTGAATGGAGCCAGGGTGCTGCCTTTTAGGTTGGCGCTACATATATAACAGAACGACCCTTGCCTTTGGTCCTCCTGGAGGCTTTAATGAAGTTCGGAGTATCTCCGGGGAGGTCTTGGGGGGGGGGGGGGGGGGCCCTAATATTATACTTCTTATTGATGAACTGTAAAGGAGAACATGTAATTATCTCGGACTGTTCCTCTGAATTTAGGGGTGGCCACTATCTTTGGACACCGAGTGACCGACATCGATGAGATTCTGGACATCCGGAAGATGATTGGAGTCTGCCAGCAAAGCGACATTCACTTCGAGGACCTGACCGTAGAGGAGAACCTGTCAGTCTTCGCCTCACTGAAGGGGATCAGCAAGACCTGCAAGGAGCTGGAGGTACGGCACCATGTTGTCACTGTGCTGATCTTCTCTCCGGGCTTTTTTATTTGATCTCCAAATTAATCCTACTCACAATTTTATCTGAGTTTATGAATGCTGGGGGAGGAGACAAGCCATCGCCCAACCAGACCCCCAGAATGAATCTGCGTCTATGACCACCTGGATTTAGACAATTAGCAGTCATTGGCGCTGTGCCCGTCCATTGACGGCAATGATTTGTTCATTAATGGCCAAAAATACATTTTTTTTATATTCTACTTCTTTCTCTTGTGTATGCCTCTTAGTAACTTGGGGGGGACAAATGAACACAATACCGGGTCATCCAGAGTCCAGCGCAAGGATCCAAAATTGCTCCCCCTTCCCCCACTGTTAATAAATGCAGTAGAATGGGTGTACCATCCTGCATTCGTTTTTTTTTTGCCCCTTTGTTTTACTGCACCCAGGGCAGCTTCCCCTCCAGCCCCCTGTTGTGAGTCCTGTCCCTGCATGAACATTAGACATGTGCACTGCCGAAAAATTCATTCTTTTTTAATTTAATTTAATTTGTTTTGGGGGTTTTTTCACGTTTTTCGGGTCATGCGTTCTAGTCGCAATTCATAAATTTAATTTTGTAAATTCCTAATTTCATTAAAAATGTATTTTGTAAATTCATAAAGCCGTAACTTTGTAAAATTCTTAATTTTGTAAAATTCTTAATTTTGTAAAATTCATACATTTAAAAATCCAAAAATAAGAAAGGAAATCCAAAAATTCGAAAGAATAACTAACTAAGATTTAAATGTATATGTATTAGAATTTCCTTTTTAAAGTTGGCTGTTAGTGAAAGTAACAAATACGAATTATCCGAAACAACAAATGCCGCATCTAAACAAATGGAACTAATAATAAATAATAATAATAAAAAAGTTTTCATTATTATTATTTAATATTATTAATTCATTACGTTCCATTTGTTTCAGATGCGGCACTTGTTAGTTATTTCGGATAATTCCTAACTTCGGATAAATTCGTATTTGTTACGTTTACTAACAGCCAAATTTAAAAGGAAATTCCAATACATATAATTTAATAGTTACAAATATTATTTTGGATCATGTCCAAATTTTGAATAACTAACTAACTAATTATTTTTAAATTATAAGTATTGGAATTTCCTTTCAAATTGGGCTGGTGAAAGTAACAAATACGAATTTTTCCGAAATAAGAAATGCTGAATCTAAACAAATGGAACTAATAATAAATAATAATAATAATAAAAAGTTTTTATTATTCTTTAATATTAATTCATTACGTTCCATTTGTTTCAGATGCAGCACTTGTTATTTCAGATAATTCCTAACTTCGGATAAATTCGTATTTGTTACGTTTACTAACAGCCAAATTTAAAAGGAAATTCCAAAACCTATAATTTAATAGTAAGGCTCCATGCACACTGAAGCTGATGAACGCCAGTAGCTTTGCAAGGAGCCTTTCAAAGTTTTTTTAGCGTTTTTGCAATAGCTTTAATCGGCGTTTTTCAGCTTTTCTTTTCTTTTTTTGACTTTTTTTTTTTTTTATGGATTAAAAAACACAAGAAAACAGTGTTTTTGGGTGTTTTTCAGCGTTTTGCATTTTTAGCGTTTTTTTCCCCCACCAAAAAACAGCACTTTGAACGCAAATTTTGGGGCGTTCAGAAAAAAAGCCAACAAACTCCATAGCTCATTAACACTGAAAAACGACCAGGGGCCAGATTCTCAGAGGCGCTACGACGAGGTATCTCAGATACCCCGTCGTATCGCCGTTTTTTTCCCTGGGTATCTATGCGAGTGATTCTTAGAATTACTTTGGCATAGATACGGGTGAAGATCCGACAACTGTAATTGTATTACACTTGCGGATCGTAGATGTAATGACAACTCCGGCCACTAGGTGGCCTTACGTCGTTTTCGACCGCGTAAGGTTACCCCTGCAAAGATGTGGAGTAACCTTACGCAGTGAGTATGGCGTCGGGTCAGCGTCGGCTTTTTCCGTCGGTTACGTCGTTTTACTAAGTCGTTCGCGAATAGGGCATTGCGTAGTGATGATCACGTCGTTTTGACGTCGGTTTCACCCGACGCTTTCCGACGTGAGCTGGAGCATGCGCACTGGGCTTTTTGCCTGGCCTGCGCATGCGCAGTTCGATCAACGCGGGGGCGCGCTTAATTTAAATACAAGCCACCCCCTTTGAATTACGCGGGCTTACGCTGGGCCATTTACTCTACGCATCCGCAAACTACGAGCAAGTGCATGGAGAATACGGCACTTGCTCTGTTAAGTTGTGGCGGCGTAGTGTAAATGGCTTACGCTACGCCAGCGCTAATCTATGAGAATCTGACCCAAGGTGTGCATGGGCACATAGGCTAACATAGAGCTCAGTTTATGGGCTTAAAAAAAAAAAAAGCTAAAACACCAATAAACTGCATTTTTTTATCAGCTTCAGTGTGCATGGAGCCTTACACATATTATTTTGGATCATGTCCAAATTTTGAATAACCCAATTTTGTTCAGTCAATGATTGCGTTATATTATCACTTTGATATATCATTTTCATAGTTTTCATATTATTATGTGTGCAATTTAATTAATTTATTAAGTATAACACGGAGGTTATATGTACACTTATATCTTTTGAGCATACAGAGAGTAATATTTTGAGCGCCGCACTTTTTCTTTTCCACTATAATTTAATAGTTATTAGTTGGTTATTATTTCAGATTTTCTAACTTTTTGAATTTAAAAAATTTAGAAATTTTCTAATTTACGGATTTTCGAATATATTCCTCTTTATTATAATTTGCTGTGATTGTTGTATTACAGATAAATAGGATCCTGCATGATCTGGATATGGAAGCCGTCAAGCACAACCAGGTGAAGCGTCTGAACGTGGGGCAGCAGAGGAAGCTCGCCGTGGCGATTGCGGTTCTGGGGAATCCCAAGGTAAGTCCTATGAGGAGCTCCGCCCATATCTCTGACTCCCGGGGGGCCTTTGTCAGGAATTGGGTGTGCACATGGGAGGACTGGACATGTGCAATTAATTTAGTTTTTCATCAAAATTCGGCATATTCGTTCATTTGGAAGCATCCGAATAAACAAAAGACTAATTGACTCTTTTTTTTCAAAAAAAAATGTTTTCTAAAAGGACAAAAATCTGAAAAAGGTGTCAGGTTTCCAGATTGTCTTCCGCAATGTTGCAGTCTCGCTAAACATCGCTAACGATTATAGAGCTGCATTCATTGTTGCCGGAGTTCAGCGACTGTTGAATATTCATTGTCCTCTATGTATCCTGACAGTGATGAATGAGCGCCAATGTTTAGTAGTCGTCTCTTCCTGCGATGTGCGCCGGGTATCGCCTGCTCCTCATTAATATTTAACCCTTCTCAATGCTCTATTGTTGCAGCAGATCGTGTCTGCTTCCCGTCTGCCCTGAATACTGGCAGATCAGGCTTCTCATTTAATGTCAATTGTTCATTGTGCCCCATTGTGATCCTTCTGGATCTCCAGGAAGAGCCCCAGTCACAGACTCGCAGCATAGAAATTCTAATATTTTAACTGCTTACTTGTAGCAGTAGATAGAATTATAGATCAAGTAATTATTGGAAGGGTTTACGAAACTACTTGAAGGGTTCTTCTACATTAGGGGCCTCCAAACTGTGCCTGAGGGCCATATGTGGCCCTTTGCTAGCCTTTATGCGGCCCTTGGGGCACAATTCCTTCCACTGATATGAGGCACCATTTCTCCCACTGACACCAACAACGGGGCACTATATCTTTTACCAATATCAATGATGGAATACTATTCCTCCTACTAATAGGGAGAATACTCCTATTGACCACCAACCCGGAGGCCATTCTTATTCTCACTGGTGCTGGGCCCATGACAATTTCTGCCCCTGCGGGCCACAATCCGGCCCTCCAAAAGTCTGAAGGACAATAAAGTGGCCCTTTTGTTTAAAAAGTTTGGAGACCCCTGTTCTACATTATAACGGTTGAGGACAGCGCCCCCTAGTGGTAAGTCTAAACATCTGCCTTGCAGTGGATCTAAATCCGATCAATACAGCCTAAGATAAGCTTTAATGAGTTAATAAATTGAATAAAAGAAGAGAGAAGCTCAGTGAGGAATTTATAGAGAATTATCACCATAAACTTCATTAAATTAAAAAGCATTGTACACACATGAAGAAGGGAAAACTAGGCAGGGAGGGGCTTCGCTACTACCTCACAAAGTGAGTACACCCTTCACATTTCTGTAAATATTTTCTTGTATATTTTCATGGGACAACACTGAAGAAATGTCACTTTGTATCTCCAATGTTGTGTAGTGAGTGTACAGCTTGTATAACGGTGTAAACTTGCCGTCCCCTCAAAATAACTCAACACACAGCCATTAATGTCTAAACCGCTGGCAACAAAAGTGAGTACACCCTTAAGGGAAAATGTCCAAACTGGGCCCAATTAGCCATTTTCACTCCATGATGTCATGTGACTCGTTCGTGTTACAAGGAGCAAATTTACACCGTTATACAAGCTGTACACTCACTACACAACATTGTAGCAAAGTGTAATTTCTTCAGTGTTGTCACATGAAAAGATAGAAGAAAATGTGAAGGGTGTACTTACTTTTGTGAGATCCTGTACACTTTATAGGCACCACATACCGGATTTTGTAAAAACTATTTATTGTATTTATTTTTTCAATTAAAAACAGTTTAAAATCAATTGCATATCATTGATAATGGGTATGATTTATTGAAGAAAAGATATATTACACTCACATGTTGTAGACCCGAGCGACGTCACGTGTGATGAAACGCGTAGGCCGGAGCAATGTGCTGACGTCATCGCGAATTCCCAGAAGTACAGGTGCTGTTGCTTGTTGGGCCAGTGCATTTTTTTCTTTTTTTTTTTATCTACGACATGTGAGTGTAATATATCTTTTATTCAATAAATCCTGCCCATGGGGTTTTACGCTATTGTAGCAAACTAGAAACAATAGGGGGAGCAAAACCCCCTTCGAACAGCAGCAGGAGATAGGTGGGGTTAGGAACTTCTGTGAGATAATAACAGCAGGTGGGTGGAGTTATGAACACCTGTGAAATGATTACAGCAGGTGGGCGGAGTTAGGAGCACCTGTGAGATCACAGCAGGTGGGCGGAGTTAGGAGCACCTGTGAGATAATCACAGCAGGTGGGCGGAGTTAGGAACACCTGTGAAATACAGCAGGTGGGCGGAGTTATAAACACCTGTGAAATTATTACAGCAGGTGGGCGGAGTTAGGAACACCTGTGAAATAATCACAGCAGGTGGGCGGAGTTAGGAACACCTGTGAAATACAGCAGGTGGGCGGAGTTATGAACACCTGTGAAATAATCACAGCAGGTGGGCGGAGTTAGGAGCACCTGCGAGATAATCACAGCAGGTGGGCGGAGTTAGGAACACCTGTGAAATACAGCAGGTGGGCGGAGTTATGAACACCTGTGAAATATTACAGCAGGTGGGCATAGTTAGGAACACCCGTGAAATAATTACACCAGGTAGGTGGAGTTATGAACACCTGTGAGAAAATCACTGCAGATGGGCAGAGTTAGGAACACCTGTAAAATAATAATCGCAGCAGGTGGGCGGAGTTAGGAACACCTGTGAGATAATCACAGCAGGTGGGCGGAGTTAGGAACACCTGTGAAATAATCACAGCAGGTGGGCGGAGTTAGGAACACCTGTGAAATAATCACAGCAGGTGGGCGGAGTTAGGAGCACCTGCGAGATAATCACAGCAGGTGGGCGGAGTTAGGAACACCTGTGAAATACAGCAGGTGGGCGGAGTTATGAACACCTGTGAAATATTACAGCAGGTGGGCATAGTTAGGAACACCCGTGAAATAATCACACCAGGTAGGTGGAGTTATGAACACCTGTGAGAAAATCACTGCAGGTGGGCAGAGTTAGGAACACCTGTGAGATAATCACTGCAGGTGGGCGGAGTTAGGAACACCTGTGAGATAATCACTGCAGGTGGGCGGAGTTAGGAACACCTGTGAGATAATCACAGCAGGTGGGCGGAGTTAGGAACACCTGTTAACATTGATTAATAGGTGCAATTACCAATGATATGTAATTAATATTAAAAAAAAAGGATTTACAATAAAAAAAAAATCCAATATGTGGTTGAGTTGGTGCCTATAAAGTCCATATATGTAAGTGTCTTGGCTCTAATAAAGTCCATATATTTAAAGGCCCAGTCCAATTGACAGACCAACTCACTTGTAGGCGGAGCTTGGGGCGATTTATTACGGCAACGTTTCAAGTCAATTGGGAGCAGCTTGGTGTATTTTTATCGGAAGGAGACAGCGACAGATGGCGAGGACAATGCTTCCCGGTGGTGACCCCTCTTATTTTTTTTGTCTGGTGGTGACCTCTTGATGTGTTTGGCAGGTGCTGCTTCTGGATGAGCCCACGGCGGGCATGGATTCCTGCTCCCGCTACACCGTCTGGAATGTGTTAAAGAAGAGGAAGGCGAACAACGTCATCGTGTTCACTACACACTGCATGGAGGAAGCCGACATCCTGGCGGGTACGCAAAACCTTCGCCGATCGCTCAGCGTTGTGGGATTATATAACATAAAGAAACGGCGCCAATGAATGAAATAATAATGCACAACACGATCTCATAGGTGACAACAACTGCGACTCTTCCCGCAATATACTAACTATACACAGTCACTAAACCGTTAACAACATCAAGAGTCGCGCTTGGTGAATTAAAAATAACTCCATATAAAAATCGCATAGAAACAAGAAAATTGTTATAATAAAGTGTTATAAAGTTCACTGTGTAAATATAAAAAAGTCCCCTTTCAGTGTTGAGAAAAGCACGCTAAATCACGTGATCAACATCCGTCACCGGTGAAGACGTGTTCCGATAGTAGAACTACCACCAAACGTATAAATTACACGCTTCCCAAAGAGCATGTGACCCCCTAATTGAAGACGAGCCTGTGATAGGGCGCCCCGCCCTGTGTTCTTCTAGGCAATCCTTCCGGCCGGTATCCCCTCGTATAGTATGTGAATATAAAAGAAACACCATGGGTATGATTTACTGCATAAAAAATAATATATTACACTCACATGTTGTAGACCCGGACGACGTCATGTGCGACGAAACACGTAGGGCAGAGCGATGTGCTTATATTACACTCACATGTTGTAGACTTGGGTGACGTCACGTGTGACGAAACACGTAAGGTGGAAGCGATGTACTAATAGTACACTCACATGTTGTAGACCTGGGTGACATCACGTGTGATGAAACACGTAGGGCAGAGCGATGTGCTTATATTACACTCACATGTTGTAGACCTGGGCGACATCACGTGTGATGAAACACGTAGGGCAGAGCGATGTGCTTATATTACACTCGCATTTTGTAGACTTGGGCGACGTCACGTGTGACGAAACACGTAGGGAAGAAGCGATGTGCTTATAGTACACTCACATGTTGTAGACCTGGGCGACGTCACGTGTGATGAAACACGTAGGGCAGAGCGATGTGCTTATATTACACTCACATGTTGTAGACCCAGGCGACGTTACACGACGAAGCACGTAGGGCGGAGCAATGTGCTGACGTCATCGCAAATTCCCGGAAGTGCAGGTGCTGTTGCTTTTTTTGCCGGTGAATTGTTTTATTTATTTTTATCTACCACATGTGAGTGTAATATATATTTTATTTAATAAATCCTGCCCATGGGGTTTTACGCTTTTGGAGCAAACTAGAAACAATAGGGGGAGAAAAACCCTTTTTGAACAGCGGCAGACAGGTGGGGTTAGGAACTTCTGTGAAATAATCACAGCAAGTGGGTGGAGTTAGGAACACCTGTGAAATAATCACAGTAGGTGGGCGGAGTTGGGAACACCTGTGAAATAATCACAGTAGGTGGGCGGAGTTGGGAACACCTGTGAAATAATGACAGTAGGTGGGCGGAGTTTGGAACACCTGTGAAATAATCACAGTAGGTGGGCGGAGTTGGGAACACCTGTAAAATAATCACAGCAGGTGGGCGGAGTTAGGAACACCTGTGAAATAATCACAGCAGGTGGGCGGAGTTAGGAACACCTGTGAAATAATCACAGCAGGTGGGCGGAGTTAGGAACACCTGTGAAATAATCACAGGTGGGCGGAGTTAGGAACACCTTTGAAATTATTGCAGCAGGTGGGCGGAGTTAGGAACACCTGTGAACATTGATTAATAGGCGCAATTACCAATAATATGTAATTGATTTTAAAATGTAAATTTGATTTTACAATAAATGATTTATTTATTTTTTACAAAATCCAGTATGTGGCTGAGTTGGTGCCTATAAAGTCCATATATGTGAATGTAAAAATAATCACAGCAGGTGGGCAGACTTAGGAACAACTGTTAAAAAATCAGCAAGTGGGCGTGGTTAGGAACACCTGGGACATAATCACTGCAGGTGGGCGGAGTTAGAAATTGTGAAATCACAGCAGGTGGGTGGAGCTAGGAACACCTGTGAGATACTCACAGCAGGTGGGCGGGGTTAGGAACACCTGGGACATAATCACAGCAGGTGGGCGGAGTTAGGAACTGTGAAATCACAGCAGGTGGGTGGAGCTAGGAACACCTGTGAGATAATCACAGCAGGTGGGTGGAGTTAGAAACACAGCAGGTGGGCTGTAGGCGAAGGTTAGTAACACCTGTGAAAGAATTGCAGCTGGTGGGTGGAGTTATCATCACCTGTGAAATAGACAGGCAGGTGGGCGGAGTTATGAACTCCGATGTAGAGGGCTTCCTTAGTCTCTAGTAGATATGAACGGTTCTGCCCACTGTTGATCACATGACCGGATCCTTCGCTTCCATGGCACCTCCCCTTTTATGAAATGAATATTACATTTGTATACAGAATATAATCCTCCCTCTAATTTGTATTTCAGACAGAAAAGCCGTCCTCTCCCAGGGAAGCCTGAAATGCGTTGGATCCTCTCTGTTCCTCAAGAGCAAGTGGGGTGTCAGCTACCGCCTCAGGTATAGTGCAATGCCATTGGCTGATAACAGATTCCCATCCCATGTGCAGCCAAACAGAAGGTGTGCAAAGTCCTTCAGTGTGTATTTTGTGGCCACAGCCAGAGTAGAAAAGCCTGTCCCCTGCCAGCAGGAAGCAGAGAAGGACCCCTTGCTTTCTGTGTGGAAGCAGTGGCCTCTCTCCTGTTATCCCACATGCCCCATGCTGAGTCAGACCTATAGCCCTACAATTACCAATGCTCATGCTCCCTACTGATTCTAGAGCTCCGGCTCTGACCTCTGCAGAGAGGCCGCTGCTTAAACACAGACAGTTATTTTTAGACACAAGTAGGTAATGGTTGAAAAAAAGTCATCCAGGTATAAAGATTTTTATAGTTACATTGTTCCAGATTACCGGTGGGATCCTTGTAGAAGTGACAAATCACTGTAATAGACACCACTGCTACACCGCTACTACACCACTACAACAATGCTATACACCACGACTACAACGCTACTACACCACTACAACAATGCTACTACAACAACGCTACTACAACAACGCTACTACACCACTACAACAATGCTATACACCACTACTACAATGCTATACACCACTACTACAACGCTACTACACCACTACTACTACAACAACACTACTACACCAATAGTACACCCCCATTACAAGACTAAAATCATTTTCTCTATTAGATACACTGTGATGATGTCATTGGGGTCGGTCTGGGGGGTCTTTGTGATGTCATTGGTTTCGGTCTGGGGGGTCTTTGTGATGTCATTGGGGTCGGTCTGGGGGGTCTTTGTGATGTCATTGGGGTCGGTCTGGGGGGTCTTTGTGATGTCATTGGGGTCGGTCTGGGGGGTCTTTGTGATGTCATTGGGGTCGGTCTGGGGGGGGTCTTTGTGATATTTTCTCTTTCAGTGACCAAACAAATGTTCTTTCCACTCAGCATGGATATAAAATCCTCGTGTAACATGGCGTCTGTGTCTGCGCTCGTCTCACAGCACATTCCCGGGGCGAGTCTCATGCTGGCCACCGAGAACTCCCTCATCTACGGCTTACCACTGAAGGACGTGGACATCTTCCCAGGTAATTGGCGATGGTCTGTACTCAGCCCTCTGCTCTCTCCTCCTATCAGTAGGGTCTTCATCGGCCCCCATGTACACGGATTGTTCACCTGTCAGAGTTTTTCTTTGGACTGGCTCCATTTTGTTACTTTTTGATCCAGTTAAATTGTCTCTATTCTGGATGTTGTTACCTTGTGGTCCAGTTGAGTTGTGTTTATCCTGGACTTTCCTACTTTCTGGTCCGGTTGAGTTGTTTTTATTCTGGATTTTGTTACAACGTGGTTCGGTTGAGTTGTGTTTGCTTTGTTTTTTTGCTACCTTTCGTCTGGTTGAGTTTTCCTTATTCTCTGGATTAAGCTACATTTGTTCCAGTCTTTATTCTAGATTTTGTTACTTTGTGGTTCAGCTGAGTTGTCCTATTCTGGATTTTGCTATTTTTGGTACGGTTGAGTTGTCTTTATTCTAGAATGTGTTACCTTGTGGTCCAGTTGAGTTGTGTTTATCCTTGATTTTCCTCAATTCTGGTTCGGTTGAGTTGTCCTTATTCTGGATTAAAGGATCGCTAAAGGAATTTTTTTTTTTTTTGCTGAAATGACTGTTTACAGGGTATAGAGACATAGGGCCAGATTCAGGTAGATGGGCGCTTCTTTACTTTGGAGTAACGTTTCTCATTTACGTTACTCCGCCGACACTTTCGGCGCAAGTACTGTTATTCACATAGCAGTTGCGCGTAAACTTGCGCCAGAGTAACGATAATGCGCTGGCGTAACCCGACGCAAGTGGAAGTGGGTGTGATCATATGTAAATGATGGGCGGAGCCCAGCGCAGAGGCTTACGTTCAGCGCATCAACCACGGAGCATGCGCAGTAAGTGAGGCTTCACTCGCCCCCTTGTGCGCATGCTCACAACTTCCGTCGGCACCACTTCACGGGAAACGTCAGCGCAATGCGTTCCGTTGGGCGTTTAAATGCGCCAGTAGATGCGCCATTCCGGCACTAAAGTATATCCTGCTCCCCCTCCCCGCAGTGATGTTACTTTTGTTCTGAGATGGCTGCTCCCGTTCCCCGCAAACACACAGGAGAAAGCTGAACTCTAAAGGCCAGGAGCTGTCAGCCGTCATCTCGGCTATGGAGACCTATGATGTCTTCCTCCATGGCTGTAAAAGTTGACAGACAAGCATGGACAGAGGTGTTGTCCTGCAAGTGGGGGTGCTCAGCTAGCTCTTATCGTCGGTAACGCTGCTGCTGTAGCTGCTCTCCTGCTGACCTGAGGCCGTCTGGAGTAAAGATAAAGCAGCTATTTGTAGAAATAACTTTGCGCCGGACGGACGAGATACGCGCGGCGCATGTAGCCAGCGTATGGTGCTAATCCGTTCGCGAATCGGGAAATCTCCCTCATTTGCATATTTGCAGGGGAAATCAATAGGCGCGACTGATGCGCCAAGCGAAATTATGCGCTGACGAGACTCTGACGTCGAAAAGTTAAGCCGATCGGACCCGTTTTCTGTCGCATCTAGTTTGGTGGGTACGGCCACATAGAAACGACGGCGCATCTTCACAGTTACACGGCGCATATCCAAATACTCCAGCGCAAGTCTTGCTGAATCTGGCCCATAAAAGTTAACTGATTCCTTTTAAAAATGATTAAAAATAGATAAAAATCAATCGTATAATGTGCCTCTAGTTTCACTTTCGTTTTTAAACTGGTTTTGTGTTAATGTGAAGTAGAGAGAGACACACAGAACAAAAACAAACAAATACAGGGCAGTGTTTTGTTTTTAAATTGAATCTGATTGGTTCTGAGGAGTTTTAGACACACAGCTTAGACCACAGTGAAAAGCTGCCATGAGAAGGAGCCAGACAAGCAGGAAGTGTGGAGATCAGAGCAGAATTACAGTAACTTCAAAGCAAAAACGAACAATGAGAACATGAAAACAGCACTGCATTAAGTTAAAGGAAGCTATTTAGCTAAAAAAAATAATTTCCTTTAGTGATCCTTTAAGTTACGTTTGTTCCAGTTGAGTTGTCTTTATTCTAGATTTTGTTACATTGTGGTCCAGTTGAGTTGTTTTTATCCTGGATTTTGTAACGTGACCCGGTTGAGTTGTCTTTACTTTGTATTTCGCTACCCTTGGTCCGGTTGAGTTGTTTTTATCCTGGATTTTGTTACAACATGGTTCGGTTGAGTTGTCTTTACTTTGTTTTTTGCTACCTTTTGGTCCGGTTGAGTTGTCCTTATTCTGGATTTTGTTATTTTGTGGTCCAGCTGAGTTGTCCTTATTCTGGATTTAGATATATTTAATCCGGTTGAGTCGTCTTTATTTCAGATTTTGTGTGATTTCCATTTTCTAGGATTGTTTTCAGCTTTGGACAATGACTGCAGCCTGGGAATCCTGACCTATGGAGTGTCGGTCACCACGTTGGAGGACGTCTTCTTCAGACTGGAAGCAGAATCTGATGTGGACCAGACAGGTAATGATCTCCGGATTCCGCTGATTGATCCCAGATCCATTGTTTTGCTCATCTGGAAATGAAAGACAGAGAGACGGTCCCAACTCCATTCCTGACCCTTTTACTTCCCGGAATCCATATTGGCATAAGAATGATAAATAGTTAATGTTGATTGAAAGAATTGAATTGGATTGACTCACTGAAATCTCATCGAAACTTTTTGGGGATTTTCAAATGTAGTTTTCAATCTTTTAAAATCTGCAAGTTTTATTTACTTCAGCGCAGTTGCACTTTGGATGACAATTGCGCGGTCACGCAGCTCTGTATCCAAACATTTTTCCCACAAATAGAGCTTTCTTTTGGTGGTATTTAATCACCTCTGGGGGGTTTTATTTTTTGCTAAACAAACAAAAAAAGACCAACATTTTTTTGAAAAAAAAAAACCTCCCCAAAACATAATAGTTTGTTATAAAATTTGGCAAACGGGTAATTTTTCTCCTTCACTGATGAGGCTGCACCAATAGGCACTGATAGGTGACGTAGCACTGATGAGGCGGCATTAGTGGGCACTGATCAGGAGGCACCGATGAGGCTGCACTGATGGGTGACACCAATGGGCACTGATAGGTGGTACTGATAGACACTGAAAGGCGCTGAGAGGTGGCACTGATAGATGGCACTGATAGACGGCACTAATGGGTGACACTAATGAGCACTGGTAGATGGCACTGATAGGCAGGCAGCACTGATAAGTGACACTGATGATGGACACTAGTGGGCACTGATTAGCAGTACTAATGGGCACTGATTAGCAGTACTAATAGGCACTGGTGGGCACTGATTAGCAGTACTAATGGGCACTGGTGGGCACTGATTATCAATACTAATGGGTACTGATTAGCAGTACTGGTGAGCATTGATTAGCAGTACTAATGGGAACTGATTATCAGTACTAATGGGCAATGGTGGGCACTGATTAGCAGCACTGGTGGGTATCGAGGGCTTATTTTTATTTTTTTCTCATGCTGTCAGAGATAACCGGCTGTCATTGGCTGACAACTGATCACGTATTAAAGGAGCTTCTGTGATTGGCCCTCTACCCTGATCTGTGATCAGCCAAGCCCCAAAGAATTAGCGATCACAGAGCGCGCCGCCTACGCGCCACAGGGAGCGCATGGAAGGACATCCATGCATGCCCTCCCGGTATTTTAAGCCTGCGCTGTAGCTGTCTTTTGTCTATAGCGTGGGTACCAAGTGATTAAATGCATATGGGCCCCAGAACGGAAATCTCAAATCTTAGACTGCATTCACAGCTTTTTTTGGCGTTTTTTTTTTTTTTGTACATTTTTGTACAGCATATTTTAGGCGTTTATGAGCTTTGGTGTTTTTTCTTTTTGTTAGTCAATAGAGAAAAACATCATCTGTTTCATCATTTGTTAGTTTTTCTGCTTTTTCATCTGTTTTTAGTTATTTTTTATCTGTTTTTTTTTTTTTAAGGGTTAGGGTTAAAAGTTATATATAGTTACATAGTCTGATTGAAAAAAAAAGCCACAAGTCCACCTA
The DNA here is from genome assembly GCA_029574335.1 of Rana kukunoris. NCBI lineage: Eukaryota > Metazoa > Chordata > Amphibia > Anura > Ranidae > Rana > Rana kukunoris. Next base: position 153,110,158 of record CM056060.1, read on the forward strand.
GTTCCGTCCAATAAATGGTTATGGTTAGGGGTTAATTTATTACGTTGAATAAAGGGGGAAAAGATGTCCACCAATTATAATCGGCTTTAGGACCATGATGCGTTATGAGTGAATTTTACGTCCTTGAATCATATTATTCTATGTCCGTGTTTTATTACAGATGGCAATATTTTCACTCATCAGAGGATAGACGATGACAGTAAGTGGAAATCCACCGAGGACATTGACCAGGGCTTACTGACCCTTCCAGAGTCCGATCCTTGCACCGTGAGCGGCCGCGCTCTGTGGAAGCAGCAAGCCCGGACCATCGCCAAGCTACATTTCCGCAACTTGTACCGAGACCGCAAATGTGTCCGAAACGTGTGAGTATTTATCTGCTGAGAGATGGTAAGGAACACCCAAAGTAAACCTATGGGGTGGGCTAACCATGTTGATGGAAAAGTGCACCCAATACATTTTGTTTTTCCGCTTGTTTTCTTACATCTCTTGGTTGTGCATTTGCTCTGAATCCCTATACAGAATCCCCACTCTTCCCATTTGAAATGAATGCTAGGGAGAATCCATTTAAAGGTGTGGTAACACGCTGAGTTAGGTCAGATGCCCAAAACTTCAAGGTGAGAGGACAAAGAGCCAGAAGCTAAAGAGGGCATTTCATGCCGCTGGGATCCCTAGTAGATAAAAACTCCTTTAGATGACCCATTGCCACAGACGTCACCATTTACGTGAAATGTTTTTGGGTGGACTAAGTACTTGGCTGGCTATCAGTCTGAATAGCAACCTAGGATTGCCAAGTTCCTTATAAAGGAAATGCATGGTTGCGTAGCCTTGCGACTCCTTCTGCTAATGCTTGAGTCCTCCTTTTGGCCAGTGAGCCTACCCATCACATTCCTAACTATTATGGTGCGCCCTGGCCTCACCCAAGGCGCATGGTCTAAGAGCCAGTTAATCTTCAGCAGAGCTTTTGAAGGGTGTAACCCTAGTGGTACCAGTTTTCTTTAGTTCAAATTGACACCAGGAGGTCGCAGTCCTCTGGATCACCCCACCAATGGCTGGTACAGAATAGCTATGATGCAGAGACTGTTCAATATGAAAAAGACAGTAGAAGAAGAGAGTAACCGGGATTGGGCAGAGGTAATGACAGACAGACCGCATTTGGCCACAGTGTAGATTCCTTCCAGGATTGAGTCTGAAAGAGTGACTCCTCCCCAGGGCTAGAACTGACTCCAGTAGTAATCGGCGTGCGTCCTAACAGTAGGACGTACGGCTCCTGGAGCCAGACAGGCAGGGTTTTCCTCCCCCTGCTTAACCTCTGCTGTTTGAGCCGTCAGATCCGCTCTGACCCTGAGCCGCCCCTGGATCCCTTGGTTCTCTTCTCTCCCACCGTGAGCCTCAAGGTAAGCCCCTGATATAGGGGCCATCTCCACCACCCCCTCCACCTCCCTAAGCATCCTCCCCAGGTAGATCCTACCTTCCATCACCTTCCCTGGAACCGATTGGCGGCCGTCCTTGTCAGGATAAGCCGCCGAATCGGCTGAACGCTGGGGTCTCCTTCCCTCTTTTTACCCCACATTACTACCCACCTGTCAGCAAAACCTTCCCCTCGGAGCCTCCCCGCGATTTCCCGTTTGCTCCCCTGAACCGCGCCGGCCATCACTGATTCGCGGCCGCCGCGGCTTAGGAAAGGCCGCGGCTTCATCCGCGGCCTAGCGGCGCGCCGCATTTTCGGCCAAATCTTCCATTGTAGCCCCCAGGAGCTCACCCCAACCACTGTGGGTACTCATCCACCCCTGGACTCAACAACCAGCCCCCCCCCCTGGCTCACTAATCCACCCAGTTGGCTACATACCAGCCTGGGTCCCATGTCCTGCTCCTGGTCGGCGGCCATCTTGGTACACCCAGCCGTGTCAGCAGTGTCAGCTTCCCCCCCCACCCCCCCTGTCACAACTTAAACAGCACTTGATCCAGGGGCTTGCCCGATCGCCTTTCAGGGATCAGGAAGGAATTTTTTCCCCTACCAAAGGCAAATTGGCATAGCATCGGTAGGGGTTTTTTTGCCTTCCTCTGGACCAAGCCGGGAGGATTCATTAAATCCTCTCTTCATCGCCACCAAAAGGAACGTCTTTTCCCCCGGTGAATGGCGACCATGGCTGAGCGGCGGTACTCCGCAGAAACCATTTGGGATTTGAGGCGTTTCGCCGCAATACTGCCAGCCATCACCAAAAAGACCCTAAGAATTGAGCACCTTTTGAGGATCGATCGACGATCGACCGTCAAAAATTTTAGCCGTTTACCCCAACCTAAGCGCATTTCATGTGCTCTGATCAACACAAGATCGGCAGTAAAACATCGACTTGAAATCCATGATTTCATTCTACTACACGACTTAGACTGCCTCTTCATTACAGAGAGCTGGCTCACAGCCGACTGTAACACCATTCTAGGAGAATTGGTGCCAGAAAACTACCGTATTATAACGGAAAACAGAATAGGGCAAAGAGGAGGAGGACTGGCGGTGATCCATAAGACGCGTCTTGCGATCACAAAACCAAGCCTCCAAAACCCGCTTCCATTCATGGAAACCCTTACTCTTCAACTGCAAGTAAACGGCCAGGAGACCGTCCGGATTCTACTCTGCTATAGGCCACCTGGCCCCAAGTCGCAGCTGCTCCCATCTTTGACGGACTTTGTCTCCACTTATACCCTGAATAGCAAACACCTTTTGTTGCTCGGGGATTTCAACCTTTGGGCCAACTCCCCGCAAGACCCCATTGCCGACGCCTGCATCGACCACCTGGAAGGATTAGGGCTTCAGCAACTAGTATGTGGGCCCACACATGCTTCAGGTCATACGCTCGATCTTATTTTCAGACAAGATCTGGAAATAAAAATCTTGGAAAATGAACCATTGCCATGGACAGATCACCATGCAATCAAATTCATTATTGCCGAATTCCCCCCCTTAACAAAAACATCAAATCCAGTGACAACACACTGGACCAGATGTCAGAAGAAGCTCCATTCGGAACTCTTCAAAGCCACGTTAGGGGGAAAAATAAACACAATTCAGCCGCACCAAACAGCGGATGAAACATTAGAGGCCATAAATACAGCACTATTGCAGTCAGCTGACTTGATAGCGCCGAAACGAAAGACCCAGATTAGGAAAAACAACGCCGGCTGGTTCAACAACCAGCTGGCGTTACTGAAGCAAGAGCGTAGAAGGGCAGAAGCAGCCTGGAAAAGAAACCCTTCAGATGAGAACCTCGCGATTTACAAGGCAATTACCAGGAAATACTACAAGCAAATCTTCGAAGCCAAGAAAAACTATTTTTCTGAGGCTATCAACGGTGCCCTAAATCGCCCCCGCGAACTCTTCAAGCTGGTCACTCAGACCATGAATCCAGAATGTCTTGAAGCCCCCAACTTGGATACACAAGAATTTTGCGATGAGTTGTCGGATTGCTTCATTAACAAAATTGAGGCAATCCGGCAAAGCATTCAGCAGAATAATTGCCCTCCCAGCCCCCCCCGTAGCCATTTACACAGCACCGGCAGCAATTCACCACAGTTTGGTGAGTTCACGCTGGAACCCATCTCCATTCAGACCACTAAAAATATCATCGGCACTCTGCGCAACAGCACTGCGCCAAATGATATTATCCCCACCAAACTGCTGAAGGAATGCGCCGACATCCTGGCACCTCCTGTCACGCAGCTTATTAACCAATCCTTCAGGGAGGGCAAAATGCCCTCCCAGCTGAAGGAGGGCTTCATTCAACCCATCTTGAAGAAAGCCACCCTGGATCCTAAGGATCCACTTAACTGGCGCCCCATAACAGGCCTAAATGTTCTCTCCAAGGTAATGGAGAAGGCAGTGGTACAGCAGCTGCAACAGCATCTAGATACCCACAACTTACTCGACCCATTGCAATCGGGATTCCGTCCCGGACACGGGACGGAAACAGCATTGCTTAAGATATGGGACGACGTTCTCGAGGCCGCAGACGAAGGAGAATCTTCTCTTCTGGTTCTGCTGGACCTAAGCGCAGCCTTTGATACAGTTGATCACAGGCTGTTATTGACTCGGCTGGCTAAAATAGCCAAAGTCGCAGAAAGCGATCTATCTTGGTTCTCCTCTTTTTTGGAAAACCGATCGCAAATAGTGAAGCTAGGACCCTTCACTTCTAAACAACGCACATTATCGTGCGGGGTCCCTCAAGGATCTCCCCTGTCGCCGATGTTATTCAACATCTATGTACGTCCTCTTTTTGATATCATCAGCAGCCAAAAACTGCTATATCACTCTTACGCAGACGACACGCAACTGTACTTCCGCATTTGCAATAAAAAGGATCACCACCTCAATCTAGAGACATGCCTCTCTTTGATAGAGGACTGGATGACAAAGAGTTATCTCAAACTCAACGGAGCGAAAACAGAACTTCTCCTGTTTCACGCCAAGCGTAGCAATCAATCGATAACAACCTGGATCCCCCCGCCCATTCTGGGCAAAGTCATCACCCCTAGCGCCAAAGTCAAAAGTCTGGGGGTCATTTTTGACGCCGACATGACAATGAACGCACAAATAGGGGCAGTAGTCAGCGGATCTCACTATCTGCTGCGCCTACTACGCAGACTCACGCCTTTTATTCCCAAGAAAGACATAGCGGTCGTGGTGGGAGCGATTGTAAACTCCAGATTGGACTATGCAAATGCCCTTTACCTCGGACTTCCCAAGTACCAAATCACTCGTCTTCAAGTCGTTCAAAATACGGCCGCCAGACTTGTGACTGGGAAAAAACCCTGGGAATCAATCTCACCCTCGTTGAGATCCCTTCACTGGCTACCAGTCAAAGACAGAATCACCTTTAAAGCACTCTGTCTAACGCATAGATGTATCCATGGGAATGCTCCCCATTATCTATGCGAAAAATTAAAAATTTACAATCCCAATCGTATTCTACGATCCAATAACCAAAATCGGCTTCAGATACCGAAAGCCAGATACAAGTCCAAAGGAGACAGGAGATTCGCTGTCCAAGGTCCCAGACTATGGAACGCCTTACCAGCCAGCATTCGACTGGAGGAGAACTACCTGGTCTTCAGGCGAAAGATCAAGACGCATCTCTTTTGATCTCAAAGGAGAAAGGAACAACAAGCGCCCAGAGGCGATTTATTTCGCATGTGCTGCGCTATACAAGTTCTTCATTCATTCATTCATTCACAACAGAGAACAGCTAGGCCCGGGCAGAGGTCATGTTAAGCAAGAGAGCAGTCGGCCCAGGCAGAGATCATAACAGGCAAGAAAGCAGCTGGGCTCTGGCAGAGGTCATGGCAGGCAAGAGAGCAGTTGGGTCCAGGCAGAGGTCATGGCAGGCAAGAGAACAGCTGGTCCCAGGCAGAGGTCATGGCAGGCAAGAGAACAGCCGGGCCCAGGCAGAGGTCATGGCAGGCAAGAGAACAGCCGGGCCCAGGCAGAGGTCATGGCAGGCAAGAGAACAGCCGGGCCCAGGCAGAGGTCATGGCAGGCAAGAGAACAGCCTGCCCAGGCAGAGGTCATGGCAGGCAGGAGAACAGCCGGGCCCACACAAAGGTCATGGCAGGCAAGAGAACAGCCAGGTCCAGGCAGAGGTCATGGCAGGCAAGAGAACATCTGGACTCAGGCAGAGGTCATGGCAGACAAGAGAGCAGCCGGGCCTAGGCAGAGGTTATGGCAGGCAAGGGAGCAGCCAGGTTCGGGCAGAGGTCACAGCAGGCAAGAGAGCAGCTGGGCCCAGGCAGAGGTCACGGCAGGCAAGAGAGCACCCAGGCCCAGGCCGAGGTCATGGCAGACAAGAGAGCAGCCGGGCCCATGCAGAAGTCAAGGCAGTTCAGAGAGCAGCCAGGCCCAGGAAGAGGTTATGGCAGGCAAGAGAGCAGCCAGGTTCAAGCAGAAGTCAAGGCAGTTGGCAAACAAAAGTGTAGTCTGGTACAGGCAGGGGTCATAGCAGGCAATAGAGTAGTTAAGTCAATCCAGATCAGCAACAAGCAGGTAAGTATTTTAGCTCTTTGGCTCTCAAGTAGCTGGTGAGAAGACACTGTATGTAAGCAGACACACCCCCAGCATTGTTACTGAGAACTGTAGTCTTGGCAGGGATTCTGCGAGTACCATAACACCAGTCAATAGGAATATGTGGGTAGAAGGATGGAATGAGATTGACCAGAATGTGGCTGTGTTGTCTCTTATACAGCTCCCTGGGATCTGAGGCTACTTTAGTGATAGAAGTAAAAAAGGGGCGCAAGGGGGCGCCAGCTTAGTGTACCATTAATTAATATTTTATTACTATGAAACAGCCAAATGCAGGGTCACATGACCGTAAAGAAGACTTGCTTATCTGAAGCTATATACAGGATGCGAAGGTCACAAAAATTATTTCTCTTCCAGGTGTCTGTCTTTATTACTTTTCCTGGCTGCCCAGGTCGCAGTAAACATTCTTCACTGGTACAACCACAAGCCTTCGGTCCCCATCAAACTGTCTTCAGATCTGTATTTCCTGCGTCCAGGACAGAAGAGTCAGAAGGACCTCACCAGCCTTCTTCTCCAGAGCTCCACAGGTAGCCTTTGGATCCCCAATGTCACTTAACGTTGAATACCAGGCACAGCACAACAGCTAGTAATTTATATGTAATGTCAAGAGCTGCATGCCCACATCCCCTTTATTTAGTTGGATGCGCCATTTGGAAGAAAAAGCTTTGGGCTTGTAGCAGGAAATAAAACCAAGTCTCCAATAAAGTCTTGTTTTGGTGGGTGCAAAATGCCAAGGAACACTTACCCATAGTGACCCTTACCCATAGTGACCCTTACTCATAGTGACCCTTACCCATAGTGACCCTTACTCATAGTGCGGTTCATATGCACATCCACACTGTTCTCTAAACCTGTAAAAACACACCAGAACATTCAGTAGCTTCTAAAGGCACAAGCAGATACATTTTTATACCAGTTTCAGCTTTTGCTGTGAGGGTTAAGCCTGGTCCCACAGCTTCTTCCTAAGTTTTGGTTCTTCAGTGTGGGTTGTGGCCTTGGTGACCAATAGCAAGGCTTGAACAGCAGAAGAGGGTGCTGCCAAGCAGTTGCAGGAATGTAAACCACATGGCTACCAATGATGGGTGAAAACCTCACCACCAGTGGCTCTTGGTGGACCACACTTATAATGTTCTCCCTCCTCCTCTTCCGCCAGTGTCTGTTAGTGAACCACTATAGTAATGTTCTCCCTTTTCAACTCTTTCCACTGCTTCCTTTTGGTGGACCACCATAATAATTTTCTCCTTTCTCTTCCCCTTCCACTGATGCCTCTCGGTGGACCATTGTAAGAACGTTCTCCTTTATCCTCCTCTTCCACTGGTGCCTCTTGATGGACCACCATAATAATGTTCTCCCTTCTCCTCCTCTTTCACCAGTTCCCCTTGGTAGACCACCATAATAATGTTCTACTTTCTTCTCCTCTTCCACTGGGGCCTCTCGGTGGACCACCATAGTAATGTTCTCTCTTCCCCTCTTCTTCTACCGGTGCCTCTTGGTGGACCACTATAGTAATTTCCTCCCTTCTTGTCCTGTTCCACCAATGCCTCTTGGTGAACCACCATAGTAATGTTCTCCATTCCCCTCCTCTTCCCCCGGTGTCTCTTGGTGGACCACTATATTAATGTTTTCCTTTCTTCTCCCCTTCCACTGGTGCCTCTTGATGAACCACCATAGTAATGTTCTCCATTCTCCTCCTCTTTCACCAGTTCCTCTTGGTGGACCACCATAAAAATGTATTTTCTTTTCCACCGGTGCCTCTTGTTGGACCACCATAATAATGTTCTTGTTTTCCCTTCTCCTCCTCCCGTTTTACCGGTGCCTCCTGGCGAATCACTATAGTAATGTTCTCTCTTCCCCTCTTTTACCACAGGTGCCTCTTGGTGGACCACCATAGTAATTTCCTCCCTTCTCCTCCTCTTCCACCAGTGCCTCTTGGTGGACCACCATAGTAATGTTCTCCCTTCTCCTCTTCCACCAATGTCTCTTGGTGGACCATCATATTAATAAGTAATATCATTCACCTTTTCTCCTTTTTCTGTCTTGCTGACAATGATTATATTTAACACAAATGCAAATTATCCATCGTAAAACTTTGGCCTTTTTTCTCCACAGGTGCGAGTATAGATGAGATAATTGACTACCTGCACAGCCAAAGAATAAAGGTGGATCTGATGAACGGGACCGACTATATGTCTGTTGCTCCTCACAGTGGCGCTTTGGATATCATTAGTTCAGGAAAGGTAGGAGGGTGTAAGTAGTGAGTAGAGTACCGCATGCACCGTAATTATCAAATCACTGGTGGGAAAATGTGAAGTGGGCCAAAGGAAGCATCATATTTAATTCAGTTCTCCCCCTCATATAGTCCTTATAGTCCAGAACAACTTTTACATTTCCAGTGTAGGCCTCTTTATTTGGCAATAATTATTAGGAACAAACTAGGCTTTCCCTTGGCAATATTACGTAGTAAACATTTTTTGTAATTGTATATTCTATAGGCATAAAACATACAAAAAAAAACATTAGTTTTTTTCTGTTTTTGTTTGTTTGCTTTTATTGTTTTATTATAAAGAAAATGTATACATTTCATTGTATAGTATGTCCTGTGAAAAAATGACACGAAAAAATGTTTCTGGTGCAAAGTTTGGCAAAGCCGTTTGCTAATTAATAAAGACGATTTGTTATTTTTCATTTTACACAAATGTTAATATAACACAAAAAAATAACAAACATGGCTAAAAAAATTAAAAGCATTTATTAATAGAAAAAAAAAATAGGTAAAAAAAAAAATTGGTGAAAAAAATTATAGCTAAGGGGATGAAAGATTTAATTAGGGGTGATTAGGGTTACATTTTTTTTTATTTGTAACATTTCTTTAACTGATGTCATATACACATAAAAGGACATAGCTTTTGATTAGTGATGGGCTGAACACCCCCCTGTTCGGTTAGCACCAGAACCCCAAACAGAGAAAAGGTTCTGACCCGAATGGCGAACCCTATTAAAGTCTATGGGACTCTGAACTTGAAACATTTTGAAGGCTTGTATGCATTTGATGGGCACTGGTGAGGCTGTATTTGATGGGCACCGATGGGGTGCTTTTTATGGGCGTCTCATTAAAAAGGTGGGGTTTACAAGGGCAGGGAAAAGGGGGTGGAGTCAGGGGTGAAGCCAAGGAGGTCGGCAAAATGAGGTTTCGCCTAGGGTGTCAACATTTTTTGCACCATTCAGTGCAATAGAAAAATCTTCCAGTGACAAATGGAATGAGAAAGCTGAAATCTGGTGATAGGATTGCCGTCCTGTCCTGGTGACACCTCCATCCTTTATTTCTAGTCTTGGTGTCACTGGGGTGAATCTCTGCCCTCCTGTTTTGTCCTATAGAATCTGCATCAGTGCATTTTACAGATAATGAGCAGAACAGATTATTGTCTGCCCGTCTAGAGGGGTCATCACTGCACCGTCTTGTGTTTGTGTCTTCCAGTATTTCATCTATGAAGTCGTGTTCAATAGTACCATGGTGCACTCCCTACCGGTCCTCATTAACACCATCAGTAACACTCTGCTGAGACAGCTCCATGTCAACGAGAGCATCCAAGTGTGGAGCAGCCCTTTCCCCAAGGTGAGAGCTCCTTCTAATACTACACACCTACACACCTTAAGGGCCATTTCCCCCAAAATAGGTATTTTAGTTCCAAGTGAAGCCTGGTGGGCTGAGTAGGCTCTTCCTTCTTATGTGTTTTGGATGCTCCAACATCCCACGAACCCTCCTATAATTTCTGAATCTGATACAGACCCGGGAACTCAGCACAGGGATGGTGAGAACTCCTTATAATGGGCACAGCAGATGCACAGCCCCAGGAACTCAGCATAGTATTGGTGGAAACCCCTCATAATGGGCACAGCAGATGTACAGCCCCAGGAACTCAGCACAGTATTGGTGGGAACTCCTCATAATGGGCACAGCAGGTGTACAGACCCGGAAACTCAGCACGGGGATGGTGGGAATTCCTCATAATGGGCAGAGCAGGTGTACAGACCTGAGAACTCAGCAAAGGGGTAGTGGGAGCCCCTCATAATGGGCACAGCAGGTGTACAGACCCGGGAACTTAGCACAGGGATAGAGGGAACCCATCATATTGGGCACAGCGGGTGTACAGAGCCGGGAACTCAGCACAGGGATGGTGGGAATCCCTTATAAAGGGTACAGCAGGTGTACAGACATGGGAACTCACACATAGCAGATGAGTCAAAAAAAATACTCCAACTTCCCCCTTCTCAGTTCAGTAGACCTTGTAAAGTATCAGTTAGAAAGAGACAGTCTGAAAGTAAACAGCATCTGCCTTTCCTTCTCTTTAGGAACCTCAAAGATTTTATATGATTATGGAGCTCCGCAGTAAAAACTGCACTATTCTCTTTTATATATCAATTAGATAAGCCTGATTTACATCTATTGAAGAACAAGATTTTCATGCGAGCCAATGAATCACACTCGTAATAATTGTATATTTTATGTCCTCAGGAATACTTGGATGTATCCTACAAGATCACTCTGTACTTCCTGGTCATATATCTGGGAATTTTAGGTGCTGGGATGTTGCCTTATTTTGCCATGGAGAACATCTACAACCATAAGGTAAGAGCTGGTATGCCCTTTGCCCAGCTTCGGTACCCATAGACCCTTCGTGCCATCCTGTCCACAGCCTGTGTAGTGACGTTGTTCCTTTAGTAGGTGTGCGTTGGATTGCATTGGTGAATGCCGCCTTCCCACTATTCTCTATCTCTGGAAACAGTAGAGAAGGTATGCCCACCCCTACTCACCTTACATCAAATCACATGCCACTCCTGAGAAACGTGAATTGACCAGTACTCTCTGGTTATCAGGAGCATGCGACTCAGTCCTCTTCCTCCCACAATGCAGTGTTTAGAACTAATTGCCAGACACCAGAATTGTCATATGGGGTCAGAGGGGGGTCCTTAGCCCTGTGTACATCAAAACAGAATGACTTAGAGCTTAATGGATTGATGTTACTTGTCCATCTCTTTACACCAGGTGAAGGCCTACACCCAGCTGAAGATGTCAGGCCTCTACCAGTCCGCCTACTGGGTTGGACAAGCTTCGGTGGACATGCTTTTTTTCCTGTTGATCCTCTCCATCATGCTGGGAATTTTGTTCATCTGTAATAAAGGAATTTCACTTTATGTGGGAACATTCGTCACCTTGGTGAGTTTCTGTATTTCTTGTCCTCTACTGTTAAATCTCATTGTCCATTGCTTTTATAAATACTGTATGTTTATATTCACACTACCCTGATCGAACAAGGTCGAAAAATCTGTGCACTTACTATAAAATTGTCCTAGGTTTTGCTCTTTTCCATTACAATTGGATTGCAATTTTCCTTTTATTTCAATAGACTTTATGGAAGCTGTCATTAAACCGATACCATAGACAGAGATGTTGGTGCTACTGAAAATTTCAAAGTGTATTTAGCTTGTGTTGGAGACCAGGCAAGACTGACTGGATCGGTCACTGGTCCTGAGTGGGTAGTCGTCTGGGCAAAAAAAAGAAGAAATGCCTTCCCGGTGGATAGTGCCCAGTGATGGATGATGGCCATGGGCCTTCTTTGGGATTGGGCTGTGTGCCTTCTCTGGCCGTTTCAGCATGTAGACTTAGATAAAAAGAAAGGAGCGCCCGGCGTCCAAAGAAATGTGACCTCTAAAACCATCGTTTTTTTTTTTTGGACGTTTATTAAATATCGGCAACATGTAAATCAAGCCTACGTGTTTCGGGGGAATAGACTCTCCTTCTTCAGGGCTGTCGCTGGGAACAATTCCCATGAATGGTTACATTAAAACAAGGTTTCTGAATGGTAGGATAACTTTTGCCCACACAGATACCCACTTGGTTTAGAATTCGCTATTGACCGAGTTCTGGCAGTCAGTTAAACCCTTAGGTAAATTATTTGTTTGTTGTGATTCCAGTGGCGGCTGGTGCTCAACATTTTTGGGGGGGGGGTGCAAACAAACGGAAAAAAAAAAACAATTGCAGCACAGTGGTGCCATCAAATTGTCGCCACTGTGCCATCAAATTGTCGCCACTGTGCCATCAATTGTCGCCACTGTGCCATCAATTGTCGCCACTGTGCCATGCCATCAAACGCAGCCTCTGTGCCATCGTTTATCCCCACTGTGCTCAGCAATTGTCACCACTGTGCAATGCCATGCCATCAAACGCAGCCACTGTGCCATCAATTGTCACCACTGTGCCATGCCATCAATTGTCACCACTGTGCCCATAAATTAGCACCACTGTGCCATGCCATCAATTGTTACCACTGTGCCATCAATTGTTACTACTGTGCCATCAATTAGCGCCACTGTGCCCATAAATTAGGACCACTGTGCCCTGTTAAATACTGCCACTGTGCCCGAAACTTACCGTTCTGGAGTCAGCCATCCTGCTTCCACTGTCCCTCGATGACGCTTCAGCCAACCAGGTTACCGGTAACTAGAACCGTTGAACCTGATTGACTGAGGCGCCTGTCAGTGTTAGCCAGGGAATGCACCCCCCTGTGCGTCCCCTGGATAATAACCATTTAGAAGCCAACCAGCTGCTGTTATTCAGATGGCCGGCGCTCACCAGGGGGCCGGCCATCTGAATAGTGGCAGCAGCGACAATACATAGATTGAATTGTATTCAATGGCAGTGCAGGAGAGAGAGGGGGCGACGCCTCCTGCGCCCTCTATGGACGCACCGCCACTGGGTGATTCAGAACCCAAAACCAGTTTCTTTTTTTTTTTTGATCTTTCATGATTCATTTTTGATAATTTTTGCAATTCCTGGTAGATCGAATGTGAATGAAATTGACATGTCTGTGGCTAGCAAAACCCCCAAAAAACTATAACAGAGCCAGCCAAAAAGATTCCGCCCAGGTGGGGCGTGAGCCGCGTCCCTCAATGGATATCAGAGAAAAGGAATTTCCTCATAAATCTAGCAATACTTTCTATTTCAGGTCTTCTGCATAATCGGCTATGTTCCTGCAGCGGTGCTGCTAACCTACGTGGCTACCTTTATGTACAAATCCATCAGTGACACCCGGCAGTGGTGGTCCATTTTCTTTTCTATGGTATGTACAGTGGGCCATGACTAGGTGACTTGGAGGGGGTACTGTATGTTCAATTATTTTTAACCACTTAATACCCGGACCATTGTGCAGGTTAAGGTCCTGGCCCCTTTTTGCGATTCGGCACTGCGCTTCGCTTTAACTGACAATTGCGCGGTCGTGCGACGTGGCTCCCAAAACAAATTGGCGTCCTTTTTTCCCCACAAATAGAGCTTTCTTTTGGTGGTATTTGATCACCTCTGCGGTTTTTATTTTTTGCGCTATAAACAAAAATATGCTAGATTTTTTATTTTGCATAATAAACATCCCCAAAAAATATATATAAAAAAAACTTTTTTTTTTTTCTTCAGTTTAGGCCGATACGTATTCTTCTACATACTTTTGGTAAAAAAAAAAAATCGCAATAAGCGTTTATTGATTGCGCAAAATTTATAGCATTTACAAAATTTCAATGAAGCACGCAGTCAATAGTGAGGGGTCAAAACATAGTATATTTAATGTATATCATAATAAAAAAATCATACAAGGTAATAAAATGGCACAATATAATTCATCTATATACATATAGGAACATGATAATACATAACAGTGGAGAGGGATTAGGACTACGTTACCTGTGGAACTTCCTATTGCACAGGACATTTTTGATGATCATAATAATATACAAATATTAATATGAATAGAATTGAATACATAATCAGTTTGAACATTGCATGTACAGAGGATCGACGCGTTTCGTGGAGTATTTATATCCACTCTTCAGGAGAAACAATGGGCTAGATTCACAGAGCCATTACGCCTGTCTAACTGGTGTTAGACTGGAGTCATTTCAAATTACGCGCGTTTTTTAGCTAGTCGAAAACCTCAAACCATGAATAGACGGTTGCGGGCTTCAATTCGACTGGATTACGTGTTCGTACGCCTTCGGATCTACGCTGCAATAAAATTGCGGCCACTGGGTGGACTTCCCGTCGTTTTCCGCGTCGGGGTATGCAAATGAGCTTTTGCCGGCGATCCCAGAAATTAAGATCTTCAATCGCAATCTCTTACGGCACCATTAGTCATCTTTTTTTTACGTAACACTTTACCAGCTTTTTGCTGGTCTAATATTAGACAGCCCATGTTAAGTATGGCCGTCGTTCCCGCGTCGAATTTCTACGTTTTCCGACGTCTTTTATTATTCTTTATGTAAGTCGTCCGGGAATAGGAATGTTCGTAAACGACGCTACTCAAACAACGAATGACGTAACGACGTGATTTCGCGCAATGCACGGCGGGAAATTTCTGAACGGAGCATGCGCAGTTCGATCGCCGCGGGGACGCGCTTAATTTAAATGCTTCACGCCCCCCAATTGCGTATTTCGATTACGCGGCGAGAAATAGACTACGCCGCCGTAGCGTACGGGCAAAAATCTACCAGGATTCGGTGTAGAGCCTGGTGAAACACGGCAGCGTAGAGTATTTCGATTACGCAGCGCGATATTAAGTGTATCTGAATCTGGCCCAATGTGTTTATTTGAAATGGAACATATGGTTTTATGTAGATAGGGATGGAGGCATAAGACCCTACTAGGTCTCTGCCTTCATTTTTCCTTGCTAGTGCAAATATTTAATTACACCTTCTGTCCGAACGTCACTAACCTTGTAAACAAGAGGGAAGGTTTCATATAAACTTCCAAATATTGGAACCCAAGATATTTTTTTTTTTTATGATTGATCCAAATAGCAATAAAGTTACACAAACTGCTGTTTAGAATTTTGTAATTTTAAAATTTTAATTTGTAAAGAAATGAGGGAAGATGTATTTAAATATAAAATGACAAATTTTAGATCAAGAAAATGTTATGTAATGATCCAAATGGCAATACAGGTACACAAAAATTCAGTTTAAAATTTGTAATGTGTGTCCTAAAAAAAAAAAGAAATAAAAAATTTAAATTTGTCAATTTAATTTTAAACACTCGCCAGTGTAAATTTTAAACAGTATATTGTGTACATGTATTGCTGTGACGGTAGTAGAACATATCCCCGTCAAGCATTCCCTTCTTCTTCCATAAAAGAAAATCACCCAATATTCCACGAGTAGGAATATCCCTGGAATCGCAGAATAATCCATACATGAGCCAAGGCTTAATGCTGGATGTAAACAGGACACACTTTATTGAAAGTACACAGCACACTTTTATACGGGATTTGGAAAATTCCGCCCCCAACAACCGCTTTCTTATTGGTCCTTTTTAGAGTCCCATCAGTTCCCCATCAGGTCCACCTTCCATGCAAATGAGGACTTGAAAATGACACAGCAGAGATTGGTCAGAACGGTTTGAATAGAAAGACTGATGTGTATTCAGACAAAAGCCCCAGGGGGGCAATCAATGTACACAATAGCCAGCCACAGAACAATGGAACTGTCTGGAGAGTTGAGACAGGGCAGAAGTCATTTACACCTGATAATCAAAAGGCTTTATATAGGGTTATCACACAATGAACATTGAGTATCTCTTCTGAGTCTATTGACCTGGCTGGGGTTCAGAATAAAATCTCCTGTAATACATGAATTAGGATTTCACGTAGAAACACTTCAGTATTTCATGGTCCATGACAATTGCTATTTGGATCTTTGAATAAAATCATATCTTGGGTTCTAATATTTGGCAATTTAATGTACCGGTATATTTAGTTACACCTTCCTTCCTAATGGCACTAACCTGGTCAAGAATAGAGGGAAGGTGTATCTAAATGTAAACTGCCAACTATTAGAACCCAAGATATTATTTTATTTAATGATCCAAATAGCAATAAATGTATACAAAATAAAGTTTAGAAATCTGACTTGGGCAAAATTTAAAAAAATATATATTTACAAATTTTAAACTGAATTTTGTGTACCTTTATTGCAATTTGGATAATTTAAATAAAATAAAATCTTGGGTTTTAATATTTGGAAGTTGCTATTTAGGTACACCTTCCCTCTTAATGCCAAAAACATTGTAAAGAAAAGAGGGAAGGTGTATTTAAATATAAACGGCCAAATATTTAATGATCTACATAGCAATAGATGTACACAAAAATTCAGTTTTAAATTTGTAATTTTTTAAATATTCTTTTCCATGTACATTTTAAACTGTATTGTGTACATTTATTGCTATTTGAATCACTGAATAAAATCATATCTTGGGTTTTAATATTTGGCAGTTTAGATTTAATTACACCTTCTCTCCTAACGTCACTAACCTTGTAAACAAAAGAGGGAAGGTTTCATATAAACTGCCAAATACTAGAACCCCAGATAGTTTTATTTAATGATCCAAATAGCAATAAAGGTAAAAAAAAAAAAAAAACAGTTTAGAATTTTGTAATTTTACATATTAATTACTTTCCCAATTCAATTTTAAAACGTTGTATTGTATACATTATTGCCATTCGGATCATTAAATAAAAGAATATCTTGGGTTCTATAATTTGGCAGTTTATGTTTAGATACACCTTCTCTTTTAATGCCACTAACCTTGTAAAGAAAATAGGGAAGGTGTATTTAAATATAAACTGCCAAATATTACAACCCAAGATATTATTTTATTTAATTTTCCAAAAATTAATAAAGTTGCACAAAATTCAGTTTAAAATGTTACATTTTTAAATACTTGCTCAAGCCAATTTCGAACTGTACTGTATATTGTATACATTTATTGGATCATTAAATATCCTGGGTTCTAATATTGGAATATTAGCTAAATATAAATGACCAATATTAGAACCCAAGATATTTAATGATCCCAATAGCAGTACAGTTTGATATGGGCTTGGGCAAGTAATTAAAATGTAAAATGAAACATTTGAATTTTGTGTAACTTTATTGCTTTTTACATAATTTAAATAAAAGAATATCTTGGGTTTAAATATCGGAAATTTATATTCAGCTACACCTTCCCTCTTTTCTTAACAAGGTAAATGGTGTTGATACTTCATTTTTTTTTTTTTTTTTACGTTTTATTTTCTCCGATAGATTTCACATATCGAGGACACCCCCATATGTTAAATCATTTAGAAGAAGGCTAAGGTTAGGACTTTGGGGAAATTTTGGGATGAATGCTTGTTTGTGACATCGGGATCTTTACATCGGGATTCCCAGGTCATTGTGGGAAAAGCTCAGACAGTTACTGGAAGTGTGAAATCATCCCGCCCCTTCCTGCTTCTAGTACATTTCAATTGGCCAGTCAGACAGCCAAACATAGTAATGGACCAATAGGAATGGGGGGGGGGGGGCAGAAATGAGCTGGAAAGCGGTGGCACTATCTAGAATTGTTCCAGCTTCGCCTGATGTAAATGGCCCGTCTTTTGGGCATTTAAAGAGCATTAAAAAAGGTGAAGGTCCATCTAGTTGACCAAACATTCTACCTGCTAAAAATATAAAAACAAAATACTTTTAAATGCTTTGGTTATACCGTAGTTCAGGGAAGCTTGTTTCTTGCTATAAAGTTATTATATTTCTGCCCCGTTAGTCAACTTCTTTTTCCTTCTTCTCCTTCCTTCAGATGTGTCTGATCACCATCACCACGGTTGAGCTCGCCTCTGTTATCGGCAACGATTTGATATTTACCCTCTGCCATGACCTGTTCTCTTTATTTATCCCCATCTACCCCCTGATTGGATGTTTGATCTGCTTCCTAAAGGTAAGAACGGAGTGGGGTTAGGCAGGTTTGGCTCTTCTGATCCTTCAGATCTTTGCATTTGTTTGATGACCAGCAGATGGTTCGTTGCCAAAGCCATCCTACAGAGCCTGATGGAAGTAGATAGGATGTGCTAAAGTCTGGTGTGACTTCATTGGTGTTGGTGCTTCCATGAATTAGCTATAAGTTTGGCGGGATGCTTTCTAACCACCGACCCTCCCATCACTCTCCATCAGCTGTCATGGTCTAGGGGTTAAGGCTTGGAGGCCAATGCCTGTAGCAGTGGAGAGATTCACAACTAGTTAGCAGGAAATATACAGGTAGATCCTCCCAGCAGATGACATGGGTTAACCCAAGGCATGGGGTCTTAATACTAGTGAGTATTAACCAACCAGAGATCCTGATGGTGGAGATGGGTTTTGCTGCATGTTAGTACCGGGTCAAGGTGAGCAAACTGGGATAAGTTATCAGGATCAAGCAGAAGTGTAGTCAGAAAGCAAGCCAAAGGTCAGTAGTAGCTGGATGGAATCAGATTAAAGCATAGTTGATAAACAAGCCAGGGGTCGATAACTAGTGGCAGAGCAATGATAAGGACAGCAACAGAAATGCAAGTATTGTTTTTTTTTTCTGTTTTCTGTTTCAGAAATCCTGGAAAGTTTCAGGGGATGAAAACAGCTACACACAACTCGGCCGGGTGCTGGTGGCAGTTTTAGCTGTAAGGCGATCTCCCATGTTGTATGTATACGTTATGTCACAATTCCTACTTTGGTATTGTGACATTTAGTATAAAATGTTTTTTATTTTATTTACTTTTATATTTTTATGACTCCTGTTGGGGGGGTCATATTTTCTTAGTGATATTTCATACCTGTATTGTAGCCACCAGAGGGCAGCAGACAGTGCAGCTGTTGTCCTTGCTATTTAAATATATCCTCGTCTGACTACACTCCCAATTGTTTTCTTTTCAGTGTTGGAAAAAATTACATTTTTTGCTTGTTTTATTTTCCTGTCTGTGACCCCATTGGGGATAATTTCCCTCACTTTCTGCCCCTGTGACACCCATGAAAAAAATGAAAGGTCAGCAACGCACAGACAGTAATAAAAATGTGAATCCTTCTCCACTCACAAAAAATGTGTGCTCACTTCCTGTCCCAACAGGAAGTGAGCTTTCTCTCTGCCCTGTCCCAACTGGGAGGTGAGCTTTCTCACTGCCCTGTCCCAACTGGGAGGTGAGCTTTCTCACTGCCCTGTCCCAACTGGGAGGTGAGCTTTCTCACTGTCCTGTCCCAACTGGGAGGTGAGCTTTCTCACTGCCCTGTCCCAACTGGGAGGCGAGCTTTCTCACTGCCCTGTCCCAACTGGGAGGCGAGCTTCCTCACTGCCCTGTCCCAACTGGGAGGCGAGCTTTCTCACTGCCCTGTCCCAACTGGGAGGTGAGCTTTCTCACTGCCCTGTCCCAACTGAGAGGCAAGCTTTCTCACTGCCCTGTCCCAACTGAGAGGCGAGCTTTCTCACTGTCCTGTCCCAACTGGGAGGCGAGCTTTCTCACTGCCCTGTCCCAACTGGGAGGCGAGCTTTCTCACTGCCCTGTCCCAACTGGGAGGCAAGCTTTCTCACTGCCCTGTCCCAACTGGGAGGCGAGCTTTCTCACTGCCCTGTCCCAACTGGGAGGCAAGCTTCCTCACTGCCCTGTCCCAACTGGGAGGCGAGCTTTCTCACTGCCCTGTCCCAACTGGGAGGTGAGCTTTCTCACTGCCCTGTCCCAACTGAGAGGCAAGCTTTCTCACTGCCCTGTCCCAACTGGGAGGCAAGCTTTCTCACTGCCCTGTCCCAACTGGGAGGCGAGCTTTCTCACTGCCCTGTCCCAACTGGGGGGCGAGCTTTCTCACTGCCCTGTCCCAACTGGGAGGCAAGATTTCTCACTTCCTGACCCAACTGGGAGGCGAGATTTCTCACTTCCTGTTTTCACTTCCTGTTCCAACAGGAAGTTAGGAGAGATCTCCCTAGTAGAAAACGGTTAATAATTAAGGATGAGCTCTGGCGTGTTCGCAAGGTACACGTGCAGAGCCCGCCAGAAAATGTGCACGACGCTGTGCTAATCACAGCCAGGGAGACATTTCCCGATGCTCGGCTGCAGAGATCAGGAAATGTCTCCCTGGCTGTGATTAGCACAGCACCGTGCACATTTTCTGGCGGGCTCTGCACGTGTACCTTGCGAACACGCCAGAGCTCATCCTTATTAATAATGACAGCTTGCCATAGGCTTTTACCAACCCTTACCTTATCCAGAACAAAAATATAAATTCCAGGCTGGCGTCCTAAGAGGAAAGTGTGAAGCTTCCATATTCCTCTTCATGGCACCGCTATGACTCCTGGGCTATGTAGTGTAGATACTTCCCATCCCACAATGCAGTGCCTGAACCCCATACACCTAAGCCTGGACACTGTCCTACGGAGAAGGGCGTTTCCATACTAATTGCAACTTTCTGGAAGTTATTATCTGCACTCTGTATTTTGGGGACCACAGTGGTGTTTCGGAGAGACTTACAGTAGGGTACACAAATACACATTATTATAATATAATAACAACACTTTTCAGGTGTACCCCAACTGAAGTTTTGGTTTATATCAGATAAATACATTCCAGGTATGTACATACAGTTGGTTTTCTTCAGAAAACAGCCACAGCTTGAGTATAAAGGCCCTTTCTCCTACCAGCAGGCTTGCAGAGAAGGACCCATGCTCTCTGCGGGGCACATCATTTATTTTGGGGATGTATTGCAGCCTATTGCTCTTCCATGATGTCTGCTCTATTGAAATGTTTTTTGGGAGAGCCGTCCTAAATATATGAATATCACAATTCTTCTTCTTTCTTTACAGCCATACGTACAGTGTGTTATCCTGCTGCTTCTTCTGCGCCACCTAGAGGTAAAGAATGGAGGAAAATCAATTAGAAAGGATCCCCTGTTCAGGTAGAACACATTATTTGTTTGGATGCAATATACAGTGATCACAAGCAGGGGGGGGCGCTGTTACTCCTAGCACTACTCTCCTGCCCCCACTAACCTGCTGCCACAATTTCCCTCCTCAGATCAACTTTACTGGCCTTACTGGTTTAGTTTCGGATAGATTAAATATGTTATTAATTTCATTTAGTTTAATTTTTATTTTTAATTCGGATCGGTTGAAAAATGATCAACCAATTGGAATTCTGTGTGAAGAATAGCTGGTTGTTAAGGAGTGGACTGAGAAGCCGGCCGCCGCATCCTTAACAACCGATGACTCATCAGCTGTCAGCGGCTTCCCCTCTGACAGCTCAAATGTAAACGAAAGAATGCCGGAAATTAAGATTTTTGAAAAAAAAAAGTGTGCGGTCCCCCCCTCCAATCCATACCAGGCCCTTAAGACCCGGACCTTTAGGCAGGTAAAGGACCTGGCCAGTTTTTGCGATTCGGCACTGCGTCGTTTTAACTGACAATTGCGCGGGCGTGCGACGTGGCTCCCAAACAAAATTGGCGTCCTTTTTTTCCCACAAACAGAGCTTTCTTTTGGTGGTATTTTATCACCTCTGCGGTTTTTATATTTTGCGCTATAAACAAAAATAGAGTGACAATTTTGAAAAAAATGCAATTTTTTTACTTTTTGCTATAATAAATATCCCCCAAAAACATATAAAAAATATTTTCCTCAGTTTAGGTCGATACGTATTCCTCTACATGGTTTTTGGTTAAAAAAAAAAAAAAAAATCGCAACAAGCGTTTATCTATTAGTTTGCATAAAATTTATAGCGTTTACAAAATAGGGGATAGTTTTATTGCATTTTTATTACTAGTAATGGCGGCGATCAGCGTTTTTATTTTTTTGTGACTGCGACATTATGGCAGACACTTTGGACAATTTTGACACATTTTTGGGACCATTGTCATTTTCACAGCAAAAAATGCATTAAAAAATGCACTGATTACTGTGAAAATGACAATTGCAGTTTGGGAGTTAACCACAAGGGGGCGCTGAAGGGGTTATGTGTGACCTCATATGTGTTTCTAACTGTAGGGGGGTGTGGCTGTAGGTGTGACGTCATCAATTGTGTTTCTCTATATCAGGGAACACACGATCGATGACGGCGCCACAGTGAAGAACTGTGAAGAACGGGGAAGGTGTGTTTACACACAGCTCTCCCCGTTCTTCAGCTCCGGGGACCAATCGCGGGACGCCCGTGGGTCCCGGAGCTTCGGACTGGGCACTTAAAGAGGATGTACCTGTACGTGCTTTTGCCCAGCCGTGCCATTCTGCCGACGTATTTGTGCAGGAGGCAGTCCTTAAGTGGTTAAGGTCTGGTATGAATTTTAAGGGGAACCCCACACCAAAAAAAAAAAAACATGGCGTGGGGTCCCCCCCAAAATCAATACCAGACCCTTATCCAAGCAAGCACCCCGGCAGGAAAGGGAAGGCCCTCAATGTGGGGGGGGGGGGGGAGGAAGAACTCTGACCCCCCCCCCCGCCCCAAAGCACTTTGTCCCCATGTTGATGCATCAGGGAGATTTGGATACATTTGAATCTTTGAATAATCAAAAATTGGTCCGAATTCACATTTGGACCGAAACCTATTACACATGTCTAATCAGCCGAGAAGTTCCAACAAATGCACCATGGACGGGGGTTGTCTACTTGAACCTGCTTCCTCAGGTTTCTCCTGTCTGATAGGCCTGTGGATACATCATGAACATCAGAAGACTGGATGGAGAACGGAGTCTTCCTCCGCAGTCACTCTTGTTTCCCCTTTTTTGGGCTAGCAAATGAAATAATGTCTTTGTTCAAGATGGCGGCCAATAAACTTGCTTCTCATTCGACTTGAGATCTGTTTTTGCTTTTTCGGGGGCCCACAGGACGAAAGACAAGAAAGGCAAAGCATGGAAGTTCACCGAGGTCCCGGAGGATGAAGACGAGGATGTCCGGATAGAAAGAGCGCGGGTTGGCGAGTACATGGCATCCGACTCTTATGAGGTACGGACATCCTGGACAGAAGTGCCTCCTTTGTAGTGCAGTTTAACCCATTAGGTCTCAGTGTGGTGTTACTGGTCATCGTCCAGAGCCGTATCCACGGGTTGTGTGCTGTCTGGTTACATTCTTTGTTCTATTATCTTTGTGATATCACAGTGATGATGGATAGAGAACCCATGGAGGGATTTTTTTTAAAGGAAAACTATAATGGGTTTGAGTCAATTTCTATTTTTTTAATCTGTTTTTACTATATGCCAGGGGTGGCCAACCAGTGGCCCGGGGGCCACATGTGGCCTGCGGAGCCCTTTGATGTGGCCCGCGACCTCCTGCTCTAGAATAGTGGGTTGGCAAGGCCAGATCGCAGGTTGCTGACCCGCCATACCACAGAGTCAGTGTTGTGAATGAAGCTGGTGGTAGAGGAAGAAAGGGCTGCGGAGCAGAGCCTCATAAGCCGATGCTTCCTCTACAGCGCCGCCTTTTGCCAAAGTTCAGCTAACCTGCAGGATAGACACAGGTGCACTACACTGCAACCGCAGTGTGGGTAAGCCGCAGCACATCAGTGTGGAAGCAGTCTTGGGCCCTTTTCACACGATCAGCCTAACCAAATGGGACCCTCAATTCACCTCTATAGAGGGACAGATGTCTGTTTACGACCACCTACCTCCAGTCCGAAAAACAGAAGGGAATTCATCCCATTTCATCTGGGCGGATCGGAGGGCCTATAGAGTAGCCAAGACCTGTCATCCGCCCGATCCACTGATTGTGGCCCTCGACTGGTTACCAAGTTGCTTAAGTGGCCCTCGTTCTTTAAAAGGTTGGGCACCCCTGCTATATGCTATAAAACATTTGCCCCTTCTATAATGAGCGAGCTTGTAGAGAAGAGACAGTTGTCTGCACTTCTATACATGACAAATGCTTCCAACAGAATTATGAATTAGCTACAGAGGAGAACGCTTTGTAGCTCCCTTTGTGTAATTGAAACATTCTCTGAGCTGTCTGATAGGGGGATGGAGCACAGCGCTAATGATATGAAAAGGAGGCAAGTGCGACACCTGCTGGCTGGATAGAAAACTGCATAATATTATTATTTATTACTAGTAATTATATATTATAACAATATTAATATTAGTCCATATTCATTATTTATGCAAGTAACCAGATAGATCCCCAAAATATAACCAAACTAATCAATTTGTAATACAAAGGGGTTACAGCACAGTTGGCATACTCTTATAGCCAGTAGATGGTGTCAGTAGGGCAATGGACGGTGTCGGTTAGTAGGGCAATGGATGGTGTCGGTTAGTAGGGCAGAGAACATTTTCAGTTTGTAGGGCAGTGGACGGCGTCGGTTAGTAGGGCAGTGGACGGCGTCGGTTAGTAGGGCAGTGGACGGCGTCGGTTAGTAGGGCAGTGGACGGCGTCGGTTAGTAGGGCAGTGGACGGCGTCGGTTAGTAGGGCAGTGGATGGCGTCGGTTAGTAGGGCAGTGGATGGCATCAGTTAGTAGGGCAGTGGACAGCGTCAGTTAGTAGGGCAGTGTGGATGGTGTCAGTTAGTAGGGCAGAGGACGGTGTCAGTTAGTAGGGCAGTGTGGATGGTGTAAGTCAGTAGGTCAGTGAACAGTGTCAGTAGGGCAGAGGGTGGTGGTCATTAGGGCAGTGGACGGGGTTCGAACTGAGGACAGAGATTCCCCACTCCCTTTCTTGGCAGCCTCAGCTGCACTGGACAGTAAATGAATGAATGGGAAGTGCTCTGTGCTGGGGCTTCCTGTTTATTCACAAACTGAAGCATAGTAAACTTCTAGCCCAGGATGACACAACTCCCGCACATGTCCATGTTGTTTTCGGTCTTTTTAAATCTGCAGCTTTCACAAAAAGAATCCCAATTGATCCTGCCATGAAGATCCTTGTTTAGCTGTGGGGTGACAACCCTCTATCAACTGTGCGCCTACGTTGTCACCCTGTCATATGCCCCCCCCCCCCCCCCCTGGTGTCTACACACATTACCTGGGCATGGCCTGTTGTCCAGAGCAATGATGTGCAGCCAACACTGGAGGGGGTGCATGTAGACAAGGAAGTGGCTGAAAGAAGCTGAAGGAGATCAGCATCTTTGAGATGCAGGAAGAAGGGTGAAAGCGCAGCAATGGTTTGTTATACTCAGAGCTTTACCCAACCTAATGTCATCCATTGAGGGTTTCCATCTACATTAACCTTTTGTCTCTCCCAGAAACCAGCAATCATGGTGAGCGGATTACATAAGGAGTACAATGAGAAGGGGAAGACCATCGTAGGGAAGACAATGAGGAAGCTGGTGGTCAATAACATCTCCTTCTGTGTAAGGAAAGGTAAGTCCCCCTCACCCCCGTCCATCTCTGTACACAGGAAGTTGGTTGTCACCATCTTAACCTTGCCTCTGATTCCAGGGGAGATTCTCGGACTGGTGGGGCCCAATGGATGTGGGAAAAGTACGATCCTGGACATGATGGTGGGACAGACGGAGCCGAATGCCGGGAAGGTCAGCAAATGTTCCGATTGTCGGTATTCTGTGTTATATGGAAAGAGAACCCGTCATAGTGCAACAGAGAATTTTTGAATTTGCTCATTTCCAAAATTTAAATACTCCGAACTTCTAATTTCCGGAAATTCCAATATCTGGAAGTTCAAATTTGTAAATTATAAAATTGAAAAATTTGGAAATTTCGCAATTAAAATTTTTTGTCAAAATGTGTTGAAAAACTAATTTGGAACTAAACGAATTGCACATGTCTGATCGGTTCTATTAGGACCTGATCCCCAATGAGAAGGATGGTGATGTCAGTGTTGGGGGATACAATCTATGGGATCGCCTGATCTCTCTGGATGGAGAAGAGAAAGAGGTCAGGTGCACCTTCCATGGATTCAGAATGATCTCAGAGTCTCATTCTGATGTCCTCTCTATACGTGTGCTTTCAGATCTGGGTTGGAGATCCGGGCCCAGCAGAGACAGCCGGGGGCCCCATACGGTACGTGGGGTATGCACCTCAATTAAGCCATCTGTGGCCGGAGATCAGAGTGCAGGAACACCTGGAGACCTACGGCTCCATCAAAGGCATGAGCCAAAGCAGCCTGAAAGAAGTCATAGACAGGTGAGTTCTATGGGGTCTCATCAGACAGCGTCATTATTTAATAGAAGGATCCAGATCTAGGGGCCCCAGAAATCATGAATTTATATTGTTAATTATATCTTCTTAGGGGCCACTCCACTCAAAACTGGAATGGTGGTAACCCCTTAAATAGGTACAGCGGGGGTACAGACCCAGGAACTTGGCAATGGGATGTTGGGAACCCCTCATCATGGGCACATTGGGCGTACAGACCCGGGAACTTTGCAATGGGATGGTGGGAACCCCTCATAATGGGCACAGCATGTGTACAGACCTGGGAACTTGGCACTGGGATGGTGGGAACCCCTCATAATGGGCACAGCGGGTGTACAGACCTGGGAACTTGGCACTGGGATGGTGGGAACCCCTCATAATGGGCACAGCGGGGGTACAGACCCGGGAACTCAGCACAGGGATGGTGGGAACCCCTCATAATGGGCACATCGGGCGTACAGACCTGGGAACTTGGCAATGGGATGGTGGGAACCCCTCATAATGGGCACAGTGGGTGTACAGACCTGAGAACTCAGCACAGGGATGGTGGGAACCCCTTATAATGGGCACAGCAGCTGTACAGACCCGGGAACTCAGCACAGGGATGGTGGGAACTCCTCATAATGGGCACAGCAGGTGTACAGACCCGGGAACTCAGCACAGGGATGGTGGGAACTCCTCATAATGGGCACAGCAGGTGTACAGACCCGGGAACTCAGCACAGGGATGGTGGGAACCCCTCATAATGGGCACAGCAGCTGTACAGACCCGGGAACTCAGCACAGGGATGGTGGGAACCCCTCATAATGGGCACAGCAGGTGTACAGACCCGGGAACTTGGCACAGGGATGGTGGGAACCCCTCATAATGGGTACAGAAGGTGTACAGAGCCGGGAACTCAGCTACAGTGAGTGGGCGGAGTGTCTTAGAGAAAATAATATGGTAGGGGTAGGGTTAGGGTGTGCCCGCCCCCCTAGGGGTAGGGTTAGGGTGTGCCCGCCCCCCCAAACCCACTGTGCTCGCACACACCTGCAGTGGACTGGACCTTTATGTTTCCCGGGGTTCTCACTATGACCTTGTTTTCAGAATAGTAGAAGCTCTGGACATGAGAGACGACAGGCAGAAACCTACCAAGAAGCTGTCAGCGGGAGCCCAGAGGAAGGTGATTTCCCCCATTAGATATGAACCTTGTATTTCCAGTCTGCTGTTTCTGGATCCTCTGGATAATGTAATGTCCTTCCTCTTCACATAGCTGTGTTTTGCCCTGAGCATGCTGGGAAATCCGGATATCGTGCTTCTGGATGAACCTTCCACGGGGATGGACCCTAAAGCCAAACAACAATTGTGGTGAGTACGTTGGATGTCCAGTGTTACCATATTCCATAGCACTGTGTATAGAACCAGGTCTACCTGTTCTGACCACCAATGTAAGGGACATTCTTCCCACTGATCACCAATGTAAGGGACATTCTTCTCACTGATCACCAATGTAAGGGGCATTCTTCTCACTGATCACCAATGTAAGGGACATTCTTCTCACTGATCACCAATGTAAGGGACATTCTTCTCACTGATCACCAATGTAAGGGACATTCTTCCCACTGATCACCAATGTAAGGAACATTATTCTCACTGATCACCAATGTAAGGGACATTCTTCCCACTGATCACCAATGTAAGGGACATTCTTCCCACTGATCACCAATGTAAGGGACATTCTTCTCACTGATCACCAATGTAAGGGACATTCTTCTCACTGATCACCAATGTAAGGGACATTCTTCTCACTGATCACCAATGTAAGGGACATTCTTCTCACTGATCACCAATGTAAGGGGCATTCTTCTCACTGATCACCAATGTAAGGGACATTCTTCCCACTGATCACCAATGTAAGGGACATTCTTCTCACTGATCACCAATGTAAGGGACATTCTTCTCACTGATCACCAATGTAAGGGACATTCTTCCCACTGATCACCAATGTAAGGGACATTCTTCCCACTGATCACCAATGTAAGGGACATTCTTCTCACTGATCACCAATGTAAGGGACATTCTTCTCACTGATCACCAATGTAAGGGACATTCTTCTCACTGATCACCAATGTAAGGGACATTCTTCTCACTGATCACCAATGTAAGGGACATTCTTCTCACTGATCACCAATGTAAGGGACATTCTTCTCACTGATCACCAATGTAAGGAACATTCTTCTCACTGATCACCAATGTAAGGGACATTCTTCTCACTGATCACCAATGTAAGGGACATTCTTCTCACTGATCACCAATGTAAGGGACATTCTTCTCACTCATCACCAATGTAAGGGACATTCTTCCCACTGATCACCAACACAAGGGGACACTTCGCCTATTGACTGCCAATTCTGCATTTCCCGTCGTTTTCCCAAGGCCAAGGAATGGGGTGACGGTCCCGTGTCATTCCAACCCTTTAATGTTCTGCCTCCTATTGTCCATTCCGTGGTTTTCTATCTTCTCCTCTATGGCCTCATACAATGTAACTTGTTAATAATGAGTTCTCATGCCTCGTCCTTCCTCTAGGAAAGTCATCAGATCGGCGTTCAGAGGGAAGGAGCAGGCCGCTGTCCTCACCACGCATATCATGGAGGAGGCCGAAGCCATCTGTGACCGGGTGGCCGTCATGGTTTCCGGACAGCTGAGGTGGGTGATGTTCAGTTACTTGGGTATAAAAATAAAAAAAAGACAAGTCCACCTAGCTGTGACATCACAATGCTGAATTTGGATCTAACAATCCAACGGTAATTTTAACATTTAGTATTGGGGTATTTATAAAAGAGTACCTGCCATTCGGTTGACATGGGATAATAATACTCCGTTCCCCATCTCTCTGAACCCCTATAAACCATGTGTGCCTCTCCCCAGATATATCGGCTCAGTGCAGCATCTGAAGAGTAAATTTGGTCGGCACTACAGTCTGGAGCTGAAGCTGGACGCAGACGCCGGGACCCAGCAAATGGAGATCCTACACCGGGAGATTCTCAAACACTTCCCCAATGCCTGCCGCCAGGAGAGGTACGTCATTATATAAATCTACAGGGTTGCCTTAAAGACGGTCCTGGCAGTATCATTGGGTTTACTGCCCTGTAAGTCTCATCTGTGGTCGGTTTCAGACGCTCTAAAACTTACTGTTCTTCTGTCTTCCAGCTTTGCTTCATTGATGTCATACAAAGTTCCAAAGGAGGACGTCCAGTCCCTATCACAGGCCTTCTTTAACCTGGGACAAGGTAGCGGCTCTTCTGTTTTCCATATATTCCAGCAGAGGCGGCTCTTTAATTAGGCGGTCGCCTAAGGCCTCACACTCACAGGGGCCTAACCTAACCGCCTAACTTACCCAATACATTACCCCAGTTTTGAGGGACAGGGGACCTTGACGCTGCTGTGCTCAGGCAGCATTAAAGGAACACTAAAGGTTTGTTTTTTATTAGATCAATTGATTGCTGTAAGCTAGAGCATTTAAATATCACTTACCTCGTTTTTCCTTTTGACCTCCAAAATACAGTAATCCAGGTTTGAAAATGCAATTTCCTGTCTCTCCTCTTCTTGCTTTCCACCAGCACCTGCATGGTGGAAAGCAGACGTGCTCACCCCCTCCCTATGACTACAGCCCTGCGTGACGATGCTCTCTTATCCCTCACAGGCATGGAGGCTAAGCCTAATGGGAAATTTAGTTCCCATTAGGCCGTGATGTAGCAAGAATGAATGCGCACCGCAAACCAGGAAGTCAGTGAGAATAACGATTCAGGAGTGACGGAGGTGAATAAAACAGCTCGATTTCAACAGGATCAAACTAGTTATAATGCAAAACATTACTTTTTACTTTATCAGCTACTGTCAGACTTTAATTTAAGAGGAAAATATTTTTGTCTTTACAACCCCTTTAAGAGCCCTGACTCAGGAGTGGGGCCGGCAGAGTCCCTAACAACAAGTGAATATCAGTGACACTACCCCTTGTGACGTCAGTGACCCAGCATTCCCTTCAGGTAATAACGTCACAAGTGGTGGGTTTACCAGATGACCACACCAGGTGGACACGCCGCCCCTTAGTTATTAAGGAGCAGGATCTGGGGGCCACATTGTTAAAGGGGGCTTCCAGATTCCGATAAGCCCTCTGCCTGCAGACCCCCCACAACCACCGGCCAGGGTTGTGGGGAAGAGGTTCTTGTCCTTGAATTATTTTTTCCCATAATGGGCGAGAGTGGGGCCCCATATCAAGTTTTGCATAAGGCCTCACAAAGCCTAGAGCCGCCTCTGTTTTCCAGTCATGTTATACTATATCAAATACAGTTATGATAATGGGGTCTAGTAAGCAGGTGAAACAATCTCACCTCTGTTTTGTCTTCTTGTTGCAGTGAAACGTACCTTCAATGTAGAGGAGTACAGCTTCTCCCAGTCCACGCTGGAACAGGTAACGGTTCTGAACATGTTTTGAAGGGGGGGGGGACTATTGGGTCTCCTTTAACCACTTAAGACCCAGACCTTTAGGCAGCTAAAGGACCCGGCCAGTTTTTGCGATTCGGCACTGCGTCACTTTAACTGACAATTGCGCGGTCGTGCGACGTGGCTCCCAAACAAAATTGGCGTCCTTTTTTTCCCCACAAATAGAGATTTTGTTTGGTGGTATTTGATCACCTCTGCGGTTTTTATTTTTTGCACTATAAACAAAAATAGAGCAACAATTTTGAAAAAAAAATCAATATTTTTTACTTTTTTTCTATAATAAATATCCCCCAAAAACATATTAAAAAAAAAAACATTTTTTTCCCTCAGTTTAGGCCGATACGTATTCTACCTATTTTTGGTAAAAAAAAATTGCAATAAGCGTTTATCGTTGGTTTGCGCGAAATTTATGGCATTTACAAAATAGGGGATAGTTTTATTGCATTTTTATTATTTTATATTTTTATATTTTTTATTTACCTGCCCAGACAAAATGTTAGCTTCCGGCACTGCGTCGCTTTAACTGACGTGGCTCCCAAACAAAATTGGCGTCCTTTTTTCCCCGCAAATAGAGCTTTCTTTTGGGGGTATTTGATCGCCCGTGCGGTTTTTATTTTTTGGGCTATAAACAAAAAAATAGCGTACATTTAAAAAAGAAAACGCAATATTTTTTGCATTTTGCTATAATAAATATCCCATTTAAAAAAAAAAAAATACATTTATCTCAGTTTAGGCCGATACGTATTCTTCTACATATTTTTGGTTAAAAAAAATGAAAAATAAAATCGCAATAACTATATAGTGACTAGTTTGCGCAAAAGTTATATTGCCTACAAAATAGGGGACATAATTATTATTTTTTTTTATTTTTTTTTTACTAGGAATGGCAGCGATCTGCGTTTTTTTTCGGGATTGCGACATTATAGCGGACACATTGAACTCTTTTTTGGGACCATTCACATTTATACAGCGACCAGTGCTATAAATATGCATTGATTACTGTATAAATGTGACTGGCAGGGAAGGGGTTAACCACTAGGGGGCGGGGAAGGAGTTAAATGTGTATCCTAGGTGTGTTCTAACTGTAGGGGGGTGACTGTGGGAGGTGACCGATTGTGTCCCTATGTACAAGGGACACAGATCGGTCTCCTCTCTCCCTGACAGGGACGTGGAGCTCTGTGTTTACACACAGAGCTCCACGTTCCTGGTTAGTTACTGGGCAATCGCGAGTGCCCGGCGGCCGTAGCGGCCGCCGGGCACGTGGAAGGTGTTCCCAGTAACGCGACCCCTAGTGGCTTTAAATGAGAAGACGTCATATGACTCCGAACAACAGAGCATTCCGAACATAGCCAGAGTTCAGGAACCGGATCGGATAGTCAGCCAAGCCAAATGTCAGAGAGCCAGAGATAGACGTAGTAGAACAGCAAGCAGGATCTGGAGCCAGAAGGAACGTCAGCCGAGCAAAAGTCTTCAACAGGAACGCAGGAGATAGTCTCTGTGATGTTGTGATGTTGACCAAGGCGA
This sequence comes from Rana kukunoris, assembly GCA_029574335.1. Lineage (NCBI taxonomy): Eukaryota > Metazoa > Chordata > Amphibia > Anura > Ranidae > Rana > Rana kukunoris. The sequence goes on from CM056060.1 coordinate 153,142,152, forward strand.
AGGCAGAGAGCAACTGAGCTGGAAGGCTCAAGAAGGCAAGACTGACGAGCAGATCATCAACAGGTAAGTAGCTGTGGAGAGACAGGAGCTGGCAATTAGCCAACAGCTGAGTGGCCAGCTCAGAGAAGGAAGGGCTGAGCCCAGCCCTGACACTACCAATGCCTGTATGTCCCTCAGTCAGGACCTCAATCATCAGTCAGATGTCTGTGGGCCTTGTTCTCTGGTAACGCCTTGTCTTACCTCTTTCAGGTGTTTATCGAACTGGCTAAAGAGCAAGAAGAGGAGGACAATTTTGCAACCATGAACAGCACGCTCTGCTGGAATCGGAGACAGGAAGACTCGGTGGCCTTCTAAATGCTGCACAAAATGCTGCACCCAGCCGTTGTACGCAGCTGGGACATCCACCACTTACTCCACATGAGAGGGGGCATCACCACACTGCCCGCTATAAGGCTGCAGACTGGTGGAACAGCAAAGGATTGAGGACTCCCCGGCTTGCGCCACGTTTTGTGTTCTAGACTGCTGACTTTATAGGCAGAGATTACGGGAGCGCTGCAGGAGTTAGGTTCATGTACAAAGTCCTGAAATTCAGGTTTTTAGGGTTTATAAAGCACCTCATAATTTATTTAGCGCTTTAACGTGTTACAGTCACCCATCGTCATGACCTCCATTCTATCATGAGCATACTCTAACAGAAATGCATTGAAGAATTTTCAGTCCTTATCTGTTCAGGGAGGTGTCCCACAGATAGAGGATTTATGGGACTGAGTGTAGAAGAGCCGGAGCGTGCTCTGGGATGACATTCCGGGATGTCTTCTTTGCTAGAAGGCCTGTTCTTGGGTGGACGCTCATTATTGTATTGACTTAAAGGGGATGTCCAGTTCTAGAAGAAAGCTGTCCTTGCTCTCCCCCCCCCCCCCCCCCCCCAGAGACAAAAACCTGTTGAGAGAACCTCAAGGACTTAAGTAGGTCAGACCGAGAAGTTCCATGTCTTTCCTAGGTCAGTCCAAGACGTTCACTGGCTTTCGTAGGTCAGACCAAGACGATCCAGTGACTTTCGTAGGTCAGGCGGAGAAATTCAGTGGCTTTTTGTAAGTCAAACTGAGAAGTTCAGTGGCTTCCGTAGGTCAGACCGAGAAGTTCAGTGGCTTCTGTAGGTCGGGGCCGAAAAGCTCAATGGCTTCTGTAGGTCAGACCAAGAAGTTCAGTATCTACCGTAGGTCAGACAGAGAAGTTCAATGGCTTTCAGAGGTCAGGCAAAGAAATTCAGTGGCTTCTGTAGGTCAGACCGACAAGTTCAATGGCTTCCGTAGGTCAGACCGACAAGTTCAATGGCTTCCGTAGGTCAGACCGACAAGTTCAATGGCTTCCGTAGGTCAGACCGACAAGTTCAATGGCTTCCGTAGGTCAGACCGACAAGTTCAATGGCTTCCGTAGGTCAGACCGACAAGTTCAATGGCTTCCGTAGGTCAGACCGACAAGTTCAATGGCTTCCGTAGGTCAGACCGACAAGTTCAATGGCTTCCGTAGGTCAGACCGACAAGTTCAATGGCTTCCGTAGGTCAGACCGACAAGTTCAATGGCTTCCGTAGGTCAGACCGACAAGTTCAATGGCTTCCGTAGGTCAGACCGACAAGTTCAATGGCTTCCGTAGGTCAGACCGACAAGTTCAATGGCTTCCGTAGGTCAGACAGAGAAGTTCAATGGCTTCTGTAGGTCAAACTGAGAAGTTCTCTGGCTTCCCTGTTAGTCAGACCGAGAAGTTCACTGGCTTCCGTAGGTCAGACCAAGAATTTCAGTAGCTACCGTAGGTCAGACAGAGAAGTTCAATGGCTTTCAGAGGTCAGGCAGAGAAGTTCAGTAGGTCAAACTGAGAAGATCAGTGGCTTCTGTAGGTCAGACCGAGAAGATCAGTGGCTTTCGTTGGTCAGACCAAGAATTTCAGTGGCTTCTGTAGGTTAAACTGAGAAGTTCGGTGGCTCCTGTTAGTCAGACCAAGACGTTCACTGGCTTTGTAGGTCAGGCCGAGAAGCTCAATGGCTTCCTTAGGTCAGACCGAGAAGTTCTGTGGTTTCCATAGATCAGACTGAGAAATTCTTGGTCTGACCTGCAGAAGCCACTGAAGTTCATTGGCTTCTGTAGCTTAGGCCAGGGGCGGACTGACCATTGAGTCACTCGGGCACTGCCCGGGGGCCCCATACCACTAGGGGGCCCCATCAGGGTTGCCAGGCTCAGTAAAACCAGGGACAATATGTACAAATCTGTGTTTTTTTTTTACATCTGTCCCTGATATGTCCCTTACCGACATGCTTTTGATGTAAAATTCCAGAGATTTTAGCTGCCCCGCCTCTGCACTGCCTCCTGGCGTGGTGGCCATCTGTAAGCCCGGGGGCCCCATGAGTTGTCAGTCCGCCCCTGGGCTTCTGTAGATTAGACCTAATTCAGAAATGGGTTCCTCAGCCTGGAGGAGGCTGCAGATCGGGGAGGTTGGAAAACAAATTTGAAATCCATCTCCTACATGTTCCTGGTCCAGAGAATAAAGCAGAATTTAACCCAAAAATGTAATATATTGCCCCTTACCTGTCCCTGGTTAGTTTTTTGGGGATTTTTTATTTTTACCTGGTGATCCCGTCAGTTCGTTTTTTTTCCCATTGTGATGTCACTCTAGGACAGGAAGTGCACTACTGGCAGGACCACCAGGTGAAAATAAATAAAAAAAGACAAAAATGAATGTAGCCATCAGCATAGACCCTTCAGATAGACGTGGGGGCCTTCATGTAAACTGGACACCCCCTTTGAACCATTGTTTTGTATTACCTCAAGTCTTCCGTATCTGTACGTCTGCCGTTGCATATACAGCGGGGGGAGGGGCACTCGTCTTACCCCCCCCCCCCCCTACAGTTCTTGAATGTTTTCACGTGTTTCCAGGTAGAAACACAAATCTCTGCACTGAAATCTTCTCTTTTTGGGATTTTATAAATCGCATATCATGTGACCACAGCGAGAGGGGGAGGGGGATCGATAAACCCATCCGCTCATGTGTTTTGTCCCGACATTAAAGAAGGACCCCCCAAAGCGGGGCCTAACTGGTCATGGCGGGTCAGGCTAGGCTTGGAGGACACTCAGACTTGATCTATCCACTATGGTGCAGAATGAGTCCCTCTATGAGCACAATGAATGTATATTAGAGTGCCCCCTACTGACCAATGAAAGCACTGTAGGCACCATTGACAAAAGAGGCACCCCTGCCTGCGAAAAGTTGCAAAAATGTTCTTCTAAAGGCCGGCCTGTCATAAAAAAAACGATTTTTATCACCAATACGTTTCTCGAAGTGCCTGCATGAATGTATAAATGTGTCCCCGAGTCCCTGGTGGAGCCCGGCCACGGTCCAGACTAGGACATCGCCCTCAGTGCGCACTTCATGTATAGAAGCCGCTTCATTGTGAACAGCAACCCAACAACACAACGCGCCTCTGCGCCCAATGTGCAAATCTACATGTATGTTGTAATAATGTCTCGAGGGTCCGTTCATAAAATGTTCGTTGGATGAATCTCAGATACAATCATGCATGCTGCACCAACGTCTCCGATAGATCCATCCCTTAGACCCGGGGGCTTCTAACTTTCTAGGTGAAGGGCCAGTTTAATGTCCGATAGGGTTTAGGAGGGCCGGAATGTGGCCAGCGAGAGTAGAAAATCCCCCGAGATCAGCGGGAGTAGCATGGATCCATCATTGGTGTCCAGGCCCGGACGGGGACAAAAAATAGGCCCGGGCATTTTAGACTGCGCAACCCGGGGGAGGGGGTTAATGATGGGATGTAGGGTTCCAGCACCTTGTACCTCTGGGCCCCTTTACATTACACAGCACCGCACCTTTGGACCCCTTTACATTACACAGCACCCTGGACCCCTTTACATTACACAGCACCATTCACCTCTGGACCCCTTTACATTACACAGCCCCCTGCACCTCTGGACCCCTTTACATAACACAGCACCTTGCACCTCTGGGCCCCTTTACATTACACAGCACCGCACCTTTGGACCCCTTTACATTACACAGCAATCTGGACCCCTTTACATTACACAGCACCATTCACCTCTGGACCCCTTTACATTACACAGCCCCCTGCACCTCTGGACCCCTTTACATAACACAGCACCTTGCACCTCTGGGCCCCTTTACATTACATAGCACCGCACCTTTGGACCCCTTTACATTACACAGCACCATTTACCTCTGGACCCCTTTACATTACACAGCACCCTGGACCCCTTTACATTACACAGCACCCTGGACCCCTTTACATTACACAGCACCCTGGACCCCTTTACATTACACAGCACCCTTCACCTCTGGACCCCTTTACATTACACAGCACCCTGGACCCCTTTACATTACACAGCACCCTTCACCTCTAGACCCCTTTACATTACACAGCACCTTGCACCTCTGGGCCCCTTTACATTACACAGCACCCTGCACCACTGGAACCCTTTACATTACACAGCACCCTGCACCTCTGGACCCCTTTACATTACACAGCACCCTGCATCACTGGACCCCTTTACATTACACAGCGCCTCACAGCTCTGGAACCCTTTACATTACACAGCACCCTGCACCTCTGAGCCCCTTTACATTACACAGCACCTTGCACCTCTGGACCCTTTTACATTACACAGCACCTTGCACCTCTGGACCCTTTTACATTACACAGCACCCTGCACCTCTGGACCCCTTTACATTACACAGCTCTGAAACCCTTTACATTACACAGCACCCTGGACCCCATTACATTACACAGCACCCTGCACCCCTGGGCCCCTTTACATTACACAGCACCCTGCACCCCTGGGCCCCTTTACATTACACAGCACCCTGCACCTCTGGACCCCTTTACATTACACAGCTCTGAAACCCTTTACATTACACAGCACCCTGGACCCCATTACATTACACAGCACCCTGCACCCCTGGGCCCCTTTACATTACACAGCACCCTGCACCTCTGGGCCCCTTTACATTACACAGCACCCTGCACCCCTGGGCCCCTTTACATTACACAGCACCCTGCACCCCTGGGCCCCTTTACATTACACAGCACCCTGCACCTCTGGACCCCTTTACATTACACAGCACCCTGCACCTCTGCACCCCTTTACATTACACAGCACCCTGGACCCTTTACATTACACAGACCCCCCCCCCCCAGTTTTTTACACAGACACCCCCCTAACAGTTCTGGACCCTCTGCATGTTACACAGACCCCGCTACAGTACAGACCCCCTCTACAATACAGCCCATAAGACCGCCCCTACATTACAGAGACGTGACCTGCGGCCCACCAGGCATATGCCCTAGGGCCAGCCTGGACCTGTTGGTGTCAGTGGGAGGAATAGTGTCCCATCATTGGTGTCAGTGGGAGGAATAGTGTCCCATCATTGGTGTCAGTGGGGGGAATAGTGTCCCATCATTGGTGTCAGTGGGAGGAATAGTGCCCCATCATTGGTGTCAGTGGGAGGAATAGTGTCCCATCATTGGCAATCAGTGGGAAAAATAGCGCTCCAACAGTTGGATAAAACCAAGCAAGGGGGCACAGTTAGGAGATCGCTGCCGTCAGCGCCATCTAATGGCCAAAATGCGTTTTTTTAAATTCCTCGCTGAGAAATAATTCCATGTTTTGGGCAGTAGGTGGCGCTGAGGATCTGAGGGGCAATCAAGGAATTACAGGCAGAATTGATGCAGAGCGCAGGGATGTGCCAGACATTCATCCAACAAATCTTATATATAAATAGACCCCATAGTGTATTGGGGTGTAGGATAAATGTGGGGGGGGGGTGTGGCCCAGACCGGCCCATACAGGCTCTTGAAGTGTCTGCTGTGCCCAATAATAGAAGTTTGCCATAGGTGAGAAGTGAAAACAATTCTGTAATAACTGAAGGTCAATGGTTTTCCACAGGCATTGGTTCTGTTGTGTGGTGCTACAGGAGACTGTCAGAGACTGCAGATATACTACACAAGACTGTCAGAGACTGCAGATATACTACAGGAGATGGTCAGAGACTGCAGATATACTACAGGAGATGGTCAGAGACTGCAGATATACTACAGGAGATGGTCAGAGACTGCAGATATACTACAGGAGATGGTCAGAGACTGCAGATATACTACAGGAGATGGTCAGAGACTGCAGATATACTACAGGAGATGGTCAGAGACTGCAGATATACTACAGGAGATGGTCAGAGACTGCAGATATACTACAGGAGATGGTCAGAGACTGCAGATATACTACAGGAGATGGTCAGAGACTGCAGATATACTACAGGAGATGGTCAGAGACTGCAGATATACTACAGGAGATGGTCAGAGACTGCAGATATACTACAAGAGATGGTCAGAGACTGCAGACATAGTACAGGAGATGGTCAGAGACTGCAGACATGATACAAGAGATGGTCACCAGGGCTGTAGATTCCTATAGTGAGAGGCAAACTCCTAACATTTCCTGGGGTGCGGTGGATCCTTCAAGAGCCTGCACAGGGCATATAGAATGGAATACAATTGTGTTACTTACATATTCCTGACGTTACCTTTGTTGGAAATGTGAGAGACCCCTCGGGATGGTATTTGGAAATCCTGCCCCCCTTGTGAAATGTGCAGGTCACAGGCAGGTGTGAAGAATAGTCTGGACATCAGACATATATATATATATAAGAAACCTATATACTGTAATGGAGTCTAATGACATACTACCTACTTTATGCTGCCAGTAGGGCATTAGTAAGCCCATTAGGCTGAAACTGCCCCCCTTGTTACTACTAACCAATCAGGTTAAAGCTGTTATTTTACTGGTCACCATCCACTATTAGAATTTAGGAAATCTGCACATGAGGGGTTAATCCTGTAATTGGTTGCCATGGGAAATACCGCAATGTTTCCATTACAGAGAAAACGTTTTACTTTGTTCAGGTTTCCTATAAGATTCAACCCCAAAAATACAGCAATGTCCCAAATCTGACCATGGCAGCCAATCAGAATCCTTTTTTTGCTGACTTTGTTAAAGAGTTTGGTTAAGTGTTGGTTCAGAGGAGTGCTTCTGGAATCGGCTCCTGGTGCCTTCACAGGGTGGGAGGAGCTGGGAGCCCTTCTAGGGAGGGAAGAGCTGAAAATACTCCTACAGGGTGGGAGGAGTGGGGACTTCTTTTATGGGTGGGAGGAGCTGGTAGCCCATCAATGTGTGGGAGGAGCTGGTAACCCATCAATGGGTGGGAGGAGCTGGTAACCCTTCAATGGGTGGGAGGAGCTAGGAACTCTTTTATAGGTGAGAGGAGCTGGGAACCCTTCTACGAGTGAGAGGAGCTGGGAACCCTTCTACGAGTGAGAGGAGCTGGAAAACCCTACAATGGGTGGGAGGAGCTGAAAACCCTTCTATGGGTGGGAGGAGCTAGAAACTCTTTTACAGGTGAGAGGAGCTGGGAACCCTTCTACGAGTGAGAGGAGCTGGAAAACCCTACAATGGGTAGGAGGAGCTGAAAACCCTTCTATGGGTGGGAGAAGCTGGGAACGCTTTTACAGGTGGAAGGAGCTGGGAACCCTTCTACGAGTGGGGGGAGCTGGGAACCCTTCAATGGGTGGGAGGAGCTGGGAACCCTTCTATGGGTGGGAGGAGCTGGGAACCCTTCTATGGGTGGGAGGCGCTGAAAACCCTTCTCAAGATGAGAGGAGCTGGAAACCCTTCAATGGGTGGGAGGAGCTGGAAATGCTTCTCAGGATAGGAGGAGGTGGGAACCTTCCTCAGGGTGGGTGGGAACAGGTAACCCTTCTCATAATGGGAAACCATCTCAGAGTGGGAGGAGCTGGGAACCCTTAAATGGGTGGGAGGAGCTGGGAACCCTTCTCAAGATGAGAGGATCCGGGAACCCTTCAATGGGTGAGAGGAGCTGGGAACCCTTAAATGTGTGGGAGGATCTGGGAACCCTTCTCAGAGTGGGAGGAGCTGAGAATTATTCTCAGGATAGGAGGAGGTGGGACCCTTCCTCAGGGTGGGTGGGAGCAGGTAACCCCTTCTCATAATGGGAGCCCTTTTCAAGATGAGAGGATCTGGGAACCCTTTCCAGAATAGGAGGAGCTGGGATCCCTTCTATGAGTGGGAGGACCTGGGAACCCTTTTCAGGATGGTAAAAACTGGGATCCCTTTAATGGGTCGGAGGAGCTGGGATCCCTTCCCAGATTGGGAGGAGCTGGGAACTCCCCACATACATTGCCAAGAAATGTATGACATTGATAGGTGATCACGGAATCCACCCAGGACTGACCACCTGTATATAAAGGGCTGATCCTCTGTTGTAGATGGCAGTTTATGAATGACCCAATGTGATCAAGTGGATCCCATAGAGGACATAAGAAGGGACTCGGGGGGGGGGGGGAAGCTTCTGGTAATAATGGAGCAGTCAGCCAGTACAAGATGCACATCATCGGTCCTCGCTGTAACATTGCGGCACTTCTTTGTGTTCACCAATAAACATGAATTGCACTGATAATACAAATTCTGCGCGTGTCGTCTGTGTGTCACATTTCATCTTCGAGAAAAGTGTCGCTGCTGCCGGGTGCCGCCACCGTGCTACCAAATAACTTCCCACTGATCACCAATGTAAGGAACATTCTTCCCACTGATCACCAATGTAAGGAACATTCTTCCCACTGATCACCAATGTAAGGAACATTCTTCTCACTGATCACCAATGTAAGGAACATTCTTCTCACTGATCACCAATGTAAGGGACATTCTTCTCACTGATCACCAATGTAAGGAACATTCTTCTCACTGATCACCAATGTAAGGGACATTCTTCCCACTGATCACCAATGTAAGGAACATTCTTCTCACTGATCACCAATGTAAGGGACATTCTTCCCACTGATCACCAATGTAAGGGACATTCTTCTCACTGATCACCAATGTAAGGGACATTCTTCCCACTGATCACCAATGTAAGGGACATTCTTCTCACTGATCACCAATGTAAGGGACATTCTTCCCACCGATCACCAATGTAAGGGACATTCTTCTAACTGATCACCAATGTAAGGGACATTCTTCTCACTGATTACCAATGTAAGGGACATTCTTCCCACTGATCACCAATGTAAGGGACATTCTTCTCACTGATCACCAATGTAAGGGGCATTCTTCTCACTGATCACCAATGTAAGGGACATTCTTCCCACTGATCACCAATGTAAGGGACATTCTTCTCACTGATCACCAATGTAAGGGACATTCTTCCCACCGATCACCAATGTAAGGGACATTCTTCTCACTGATCACCAATGTAAGGGACATTCTTCTCACTGATCACCAATGTAAGGGACATTCTTCCCACTGATCACCAATGTAAGGGACATTCTTCTCACTGATCACCAATGTAAGGGACATTCTTCCCACCGATCACCAATGTAAGGGACATTCTTCTCACTGATCACCAATGTAAGGGACATTCTTCTCACTGATCACCAATGTAAGGAACATTCTTCTCACTGATCACCAATGTAAGGGACATTCTTCCCACCGATCACCAATGTAAGGGACATTCTTCTAACTGATCACCAATGTAAGGGACATTCTTCTCACTGATTACCAATGTAAGGGACATTCTTCCCACTGATCACCAATGTAAGGGACATTCTTCTCACTGATCACCAATGTAAGGGACATTCTTCTCACTGATCACCAATGTAAGGGACATTCTTCTCACTGATCACCAATGTAAGGGACATTCTTCCCACTGATCACCAATGTAAGGGACATTCTTCCCACTGATCACCAATGTAAGGGACATTCTTCTCACTGATCACCAATGTAAGGGACATTCTTCTCACCGATCACCAATGTAAGGGACATTCTTCTCACTGATCACCAATGTAAGGGACATTCTTCTCACCGATCACCAATGTAAGGGACATTCTTCTCACTGATCACCAATGTAAGGGACATTCTTCCCACTGATCACCAATGTAAGGGACATTCTTCCCACTGATCACCAATGTAAGGGACATTCTTCCCACTGATCACCAATGTAAGGGACATTCTTCTCACTGATCACCAATGTAAGGAACATTCTTCTCACTGATCACCAATGTAAGGGACATTCTTCTCACTGATCACCAATGTAAGGAACATTCTTCTCACTGATCACCAATGTAAGGGACATTCTTCTCACTGATCACCAATGTAAGGGACATTCTTCTCACTGATCACCAATGTAAGGGACATTCTTCTCACTGATCACCAATGTAAGGGACATTCTTCTCACTGATCACCAATGTAAGGGACATTCTTCCCACTGATCACCAATGTAAGGAACATTCTTCTCACTGATCACCAATGTAAGGGACATTCTTCTCACTGATCACCAATGTAAGAGACATTTTTCTCACTGATCACCAATGTAATTTTCTAGCAAAAAAACCTGACTGTGGAAAGAAAAGTGCAAGAAAACTCCTGGTCTTTGTCTTCGAATGGATATTGCAGATCACATAAAATCTGAAGACCTCAGTGAAAGTTTGAAGAATCCAAAGAATCCAAAGACAAAAAAATGTAACGACGTGTGACCGTGGGGGGAGGGGGGGGTAATATCAGCCTGTCAGTGCTCAGACCATACACCGCACTTTGCATCAAATTGGTCATCCCAGAAGGAGGCCTCTTCTAAAGATGATGCACAAGACAGAGCCGCAAACAGTTTGCTGAAGACAAGCAGACTAAGGACATGGATTACTGGAACCGTGTCCTGTGGTCTGATGAGACCAAGATAAAGGTATTTGGTGTCAGATGGTGTCAGGCGTGTGTGGGGGGGGCCAGGTGAGGAGGACAAAGACAAGTGTGTCTTCCCTACAGTCAGGCCACTGCCTACAATGTTTAGATAGGTGGTAAATGTCGTAGTAACATCCCCAGGAATGGCAGGAGCCAAGGTTTCCCAGAACAATCGCCCAAAGCATCACACTGCCTCCTCTGGTTTTCCTTCTTCCTATACTGCATCCTGGTGCCATCTCTTCCCCAGGAAAGTGACGCACCCGGGGGCCATCCACATGATGGAAAAGAAATCTTCATTCCTCAGACCAGGCCACCTTCTATTGCTCCATACTCCAGTTCTGATGCTCACGTGCCCATTGTAGGGGCTTTTGGCTGTAGTGACAGGTCAGGATGGACACCAGTGGAGGTACGTCCATAAAGGGCGCACAGGCGCCGCCCCCTCTCTCCTGTCACCTCTCTCTCACCATAGATAGATTCATGCATCACTGCTGACACCCCTTATTCAGGAGTCTGGCCCCTTGTTGGGCGCAGGATGCCTGAATTACAGCGGCTGTGTTTTTTTATGGAAGTGCCTGATTAGAGCCGTGGACTCTAATAGGCGTCCAAAATGGTGAACAACGGGCGACATGCTGGGCGCTCGCTGTTCACTCAGCGTTGTGTTAGGAAAGCAAATAATTTGCTTTCCTAACACTGACCCGCCTTTTAGCCAATCAGGTGCTCGGGTCTGTTACCTGTCACCTGATCGTCTGAAACAACAGGCGCTGTGATTGGATGTCTGATAGAGAGGACGGGAGAAGACATCGAGGAGCGTGAACATGGAGGACAGGCAAGTCCCGGGCGATGCCCACTAGCAGCAATAGATGGGGCACAGTGGCGGCAATAGATGGGGCACAGTGGCGGCAATTGATGGGGCACAGTAGCGATAATTGATGGGGCACAGTGGCAGCAATTGATGGGGACAAGGGCAGCAACTGATGGAGCACACTGGCAGCAATTGATGGGCACACTGGCAGCAATTGATGGGCACAGTGGCAGCAATTGATGGGGACAGTGGCAGCAACTGATGGAGCAGACTGGCAGCAATTGATGGGCACACTGGCAGCAATTGATGGGCACAGTGGCAGCAATTGATGGGCACACTGGCAGCAATTGATGGGGCACACTGGAAGCAATTGATGGGCACAGTGGCAGCAATTGATGGGGCAAAGTAGCGATAATTGATGGGGCACAGTGGCAGCAATTCATGTGCACACTGGCAGCAATTGATGGGCACACTGGCAGCAATTGATGGGGCACAGTAGCGGCATTTGATGGGCACACTGGCAGCAATTGATGGGCACACTGGCAGCAATTGATCGGTACAGAAGCTGGATTTGATGAGTGCAGCTGAGGCAATTCATGGGCACAGTGGCTGCAATTGATGGGCACAGTGAGGCTTCAATTGATTTATTTATTTTTTCAGTTTGTTTGCGCCCCCCAAAAATTTGGATTACCAGCCACCACTGATGGACACCCTGACCAGAATGCCACTACACAGAAAACTGTGATGACATTTTTTTATGCTTTCAACCCGTCAACTTCAGGGACAACATGTTCATTTGCTGCCCAATATATTCCACCCACATGCAGATGCCATTGTAACAAGCTAATCATTGGTATTCGGTTTCGCAGTCAGCAGTTATAAAGTTATGTCTGATTGGTATATACTGTGTACTGCCTGTAGGAACACACAATGGCCACAGGAGGGCAGCGATCACCTAATAGATCGGTGTGACTCCTCTACGGCTGGAGACGGCGATCGGTCAATATCTGACTCCATGGGATTTGCAATGTTACTGGAAATGAACAAATTCTTCTCTGCCGATACATTCAAATATTAAAATGGAATTTATTCCGCAAAAAAGGATCAATCAGGTCAATGCGTCTCGGGGATTGCGGCGCAACGATCGCAGAATGTTCACGTTCCGGGGGGTCCGATAAAAAGGTAAATCGGGAAAATATCTAAAGAGAAGATATTTAAAAAACATTTCAAGTGATATCACAAGAGGTCTGAGGACTTGCTGTCAGGGCCGCCATCAGGGGGGTACAGGCAGTACACCTGTAAGGGGCCCAGTGGTCCCTAGGGGCCCGGATTGCATCCCCCTTTTTTTTCGTCAGCATCCAAAGCCCCCTGAGCTCTAAGGGGCCCGGTGGTCCCCAGGGCCCCCGGATGGCATCCCCCTTTTTTTTTTCATCAGCACCCAAAGCCCCCCCCCCCCGACCTCTAAGGTGCCCGGTGGTCCCCAGGGCCCCAGATAGCATCCCCCTTTTTTTATTTATTTTTTGTTCGTCAGCACCCAAAGCCCCCCAGCCTTTAAGGGGCCCGATGGCATCCCCCTTTTTTTTTCGTCAGCATCCAAAGCCCCCTGAGCTCTAAGGGGCCCGGTGGTCCCCAGGGCCCCCGGATGGCATCCCTTTTTATTTATTTTTTGTTCGTCAGCACCCAAAGCCCCGACTCTAAGGGGCCCGGTGGTCCCTAGGGGCCCGGATGGCATCCCCCTTTTTTTTTCGTCAGCATCCAAAGCCCCCTGAGCTCTAAGGGGTCCAGTGGTCCCTAGGGGCCCGGATGGCATCCCCCTTTTTTTTTCGTCAGCATCCAAAGCCCCCTGAGCTCTGAGGGGCCCGGTGGTCCCCAGGGCCCCCGGATGGCATCCCCCTTTATTTTTTCATCAGCTTTCAAAGCCCCCTGACCTCTAAGGGGCCGGTGGTCCCCAGATAGCATCGCCCTTTTATCTATTTTTTCGTCAGCACCCAAAGCCCCCCCCCCCCCCGACCTCTAAGGGGTCCGGTGGTCCCCAGGGCCCCGGATGGCACCCTCCTTTTTTTTTCGGTCACCAGCACCCAAAGGCCCCCCGACTCTCAACTTGCGTCACCCCCCCCCCCCCCCCCCCGCTTCTCAACTTGCGACACCCCCCGCCTCCCAATTTGCGGCAGCATCCCCCCACCTGTTCTCTGCCCCAGGGGGCCCATGCCCGAAGCTGTGTAAGGGGCCCCAAAATTCCTGGTGCTGATGGCGGCCCTGCTTGCTGTATTGTGGCCACAAACAGGGCCTTGAAAAAGTATTCATACCCCCTTGAAATTCTCTACAATTCGTCATGTTACATCCAAAACTTAAATGTATTTTATTGGGATTTTATGTGATGGACCAACACAAAGTGTCACATAATTGTGAAGTGGAAGGAAAATCATAAATGATACAAATAAATATGTGAAAAACTGTGGGGGGGTATTTGTATAGCGCCCCCCGGAGTCAATACTTTGAACTTCACCACGTCTAGGTGCCTAAATGCATCGAGTTGCTGCCATGTGATTGGCCGATTAGCAATCTGTGTTACCAAGCAAATGAACAGGTGTACCTAATAAAGTGGCCGGTGAGTGTACATTGTACGCCGCACTTTTTTCCATTTTTCTTTAGCTGCGCTCATCCGCGTTCTTTGCCGCGGTTGTCCATGTCGTTTTTCTTCTTTCTCTCCGTTGGTCTATGTTCTTCGCTGCGCTCGTCTTTGTAGATATTTGCTCTAGGCTGCGTTCACCCACATTCTTTTTTTTTTTCTTCAGCCGCGCTCGTCTCCGTTCCTCGCCACGTTCCTCTCTATAGCGGTTTGCTCCTCGGGTCTCTCACAGGAGAAAGTCAGCAGTCAGTAAACCTTGGGGCGGCTCTCTGCTGAGAAGACGGGAAGTGGTGGGTACAGGAAGGTGGCCGCACCTTGTTGGGGTTTCTCATCTTTCTCTGAACTCTGAACAGGTGACACGAGAGCTCAGACGGGTTGTGCTTCGCAGTCTGGAGTCACGGCTTTATCAGTTAAAGGTGGAGAGGTGGGTGGCTAGAGGCGTTTTACATATAATGATACACACGTTATTCATCACCAGGGCTGCTGTTAGAAATCATGGGGCCCCATGCCGCCTACCTAAGGGTTAGGGGTTACAGGGGTTAGGGGTTAGAGTTAGGGGTAGCGTTATGGGTTAGGGTTACAGGTAGGGTTAGGGGTTACGGGTAGGGTTTGGAGTTAGGGTTACGGGTAGGGTTAGGGGCTACGGGTAGGGTTAAGGGTTACGGGTAGAGTTAGGGGTTAGGTATTAGGGGTTACGGGTAGGGTTTGGGGTTAGGTGTTAGGGTTTACGGGTAGGGTTAGGGGCAGGGTTAGGGGACCCCCCCAGGGGTCAAAGGTCACGAGGCATGGCTGACCCACCCCCACCAAAATGTACCGCCTACCCCAACTGAGTTGAGAAATGAACAATTTAGGGCCCCAAAAATAACAAATTATTCAATTATATTTCAGCTAAAAATACGCAAAAATCTTTATTAGCGGAGACAAACAACAAAATTCCTGCTAAAGCTCTGTGTGTGAATGGAGGTATTGGGGCTCATTGACTACTGTGTCCTGTACAGTGTGAATCAGTATGGCTAATTCACACATGAGGTTGGGGGGCAGTAATACCCCATGGTTTTTACTGTCCACCAGCTGCTACTCTATTTAGCAACAGAAGCAGAGGATAAGGGTGTTCACATGCCACATCCGCAATGCTATCCTTTACAACTATGGCAACAATTAAGTCTGGGGGAGTCTGTGGTCTTTAAGGTATCCTCTCCCCTTTCCCCCACTTCATGGGTCTAAGTGAGAGCACTCACTTAGTGGACCTTTCCCAAGGATCCAGATCTGTTTAACCAGGTAGGTCCACAGTACCTTAGGAGCCCCTTCCACCCTTGGGGGTTTAATGGGAGACAGGATGCAGGTTCTTCAGGCCTATCCTGAAGTCTGGGGGAGTTTGAGGTCATCAATGTTTCCTCCCCCCTCACCCACAACATGGGCCTAGGTGGGAGCACTCACCTAGTACTCGGTGGACATTTTCCAATGATCCAGATCTACTTGACCAGGTAGGTCCACAGTACCTTGTCCCTGTCAGAACCTTTTTCCACCCTTGGGGGATTAATGGGAGACAAGGTGCAGGTTCTTCAGGCCAATCCTGGTCTGGGGGGAGTTTATGGTCTTCAAGGTTTCCTCTCCCCTTTCCCCCACCTCATGGGTCTAGGTGGGAGCACTCATCTAGTACTCAGTGGACCTTCCCTAAGGATCCAGATCTGCTTAACCAGGCAGGTCCACATTACCTTGTCCCTGTCAGGAGCCCATTCCACCCTCGGGGGAAAAATGGCAGACGGGGTGCAGGTTCTTCAGGCCTATGCTGAAGTCTGGGGGAATCTGTGGTCCTCAAGGTTTTCTCTCCGCTTTACCCAGCCTCATGGGTCCAAGTGGGAGCACTCATTTAGTACTTGGTAAAGTTTCTCCAAGGATTCAGATCTGCTTGACCAGGTAGGTCCAGGAGCCGCTTCCACGTTTGGGGGTTTAATGAGAGACATTGTGCAGGTTCTTCAGACCTATCCTGAAGTTTGGGGGAGTTTGTGGTCTTCAAGGTTTCCTCTACCCTTTATCCCACCTCATGGGTCTAAGTAGAAGCACTCATCTAGTACTTGTTGGACCTTCCCTAAGGATCCAGATCTGCTGAACTAGGTAGGTCCACAGTACCATGCCCCTGTCAGGAGCCTCTTCCACCCTTGAGGGTATAATGGGAGACAGGGAGCAGGATCTTCAGGCCTATCCTGAAGTCTGGGGGAGTCTGTGGTCTTCAAGGTTTCCTCTTCCCTTTCCCCCACCTCATGGGTCTAGGTGGGATTACTCATTTAGTACTTGGTGGACCTTCCCTAAGGATCCAGATCTGCTTCACCAGGTAAGTCCACAGTACCGCGTCCCTGGTCGAAGCCCCTGCCCCCCTTGGGGGGTACATCAGAGATTGGGTAAAGTCTAGGGGTGATTTGGGGCTTCAGTCTTCAGTTTTCTGAAACCTCCTCAAGCTTCCCATGTCGGAGGTCTCTGTACATGGGAACCTTCACCTAGTACTTAGTTGACCTACCCAAGTATCTAAATCTGCCTGGTCTGGTGGGTCATAGTACCCTGCCCCTGTTAGGTTCCTTACCTCCCCGAGGGGTCCAGGGATTAAGGTCCTTCCTCTTCAGAGGAGGATGTGACTCCCTTGTGCTCTATATTCCTCCCACAGTTTTGATGACTTATTGTATGCTTAGAATACGATCTGTACAATCTGATCTCAGCATATGTGGCCGGCTTGATGTGGGAATGTTACTCTCTTCCAAACATTGTCAGAAAACCAAAAAATATCTATATTTTCAGTGAACTTTGTGGTTTCTTATTCCTGGGAGTTCTGTTGGAGGGATGAGTAATGGTTGGCTGGAGTGATGGTGGCGGCACTCTCATGGTTTATTTTTTTTAGCGAAGGCCGCGGCGTCCTCTACAAACCATTTTAAAGTCATGAGCAATCAGAGCGGCCGGTTCCAGGAACGATACTATAAAAGCATTTCCAGAAATAGAATAGTATAAACGTTTTCACTGCAGATTTCTCTTTTGTTTTCAGAGAAATGACATTCGAAGGAATTCGCTTTCTGGAGAACAGTAAACAGAGGTGGGGAGGAGAGCGGCTGCAGATCACACAGATGGCGGCAAAGATCGCCGCGCTCCTCGCTGCTAGAGCGCTGTCCAGGAACCATGACTGGGGGCTCATTCTCTATACAGATGTGACCAGCTCAGTGTAAACCTCACCAATCGATGTTCAGCTTCCTATGTATAGGTAGTAATTAGATAAAGAGGAGGAGGGGGGGGGGGGGGACAAGGACCGATCGTTCTCAGACTTCACTTCCCGCTCACCAGCTCTGCACATTGACCCGCCACAGAAGGGCAGATCTGTGTTCAATGAGCATTTTGTCCTTAATCACTTGTTCTGCACATAAGAGCCCATGACCACTTTATTATTAGGATACGGGGAGTGTCAGGCAACACAAAGGGGGCAACGGATAGGAAAGACAGGCAAGCAAAAGGCAAAAAAAGGCAAGCAAAAGATAGACAGGCAGTGCTAGCAAGCAAAAGACTGGCAGGCAGTGCTGGCAAGCAAAAGCTGGAAAGGCAGTGCTAGCAAGCAATAGATAGAAAGGCACTGCTGGCAAGCAAGAGACTGAAAGGCGGCGTTAGCCAGTGATAGACAGGAAGCACTAGCAAGCAATAGACAGGCAGCGCTGGCAAGCAAAAGACTGAATGGCAGCATTAGCCAGTGATAGACATGCATCGCTAGCAAGCAAAAGACTGTCAGGCAGTGCTGGCAAGCAATAGATAGGCAGTGCTAGCAAGCAAAAAATAGACAGGCAGCTCTAGCAATCAATAGACAGGCAGCGCAAGCAAAAGATAGACAGGCAGCGCTAGCAAGCAAAAGATAGACAGGCAGCGCTAGCAAGCAAAAGACTGGCAGGCAGTGCTGGCAAGCAAAAAATAGACAGGCAGCTCTAGCAAACAATAGACAGGCAGTGCTAGCAAGCAATGGATAGACAGGCAGCACTGGCGAACAATGGATAGACAGGCAGCACTGGCAAGCAATAGACAAGCAGCACTAGCAAGCAATGGATAGACAGGCAGCACTGGCAAGCAATGGACAGGCAGCGCTAGCAAGCAAAAGACTGAAAGGCAATACTAGCAACTAGAAGTATGGTAGGCAGTGCTAGCAAGCAAAAGACTGAGAGGCAGCGTTTGCAAATGATAGATAGACAGGCAATGCTAGCAAGTAATAGATAGACAAGTAGTGCTAGCAAGCAATAGACAGGCAGTGCTAACAAGCAAAAAATAAACAAGCAGTGCTAGCCAGCAAAAGATCGTCAGGCAGACAGTGCAAGCAAGAAAAAGATTGTCAGGTAGCGCAAGCATGCAAAAGACTGGCAGGCAGTGCTGGCAAGCAATAGATAGACAGGTAGCGCTAGCAAGCAAAAGACATGCTGGTAGGTTAACTGGATCACGTCTAAATTGGCCCTAGTACATTACATGTATGAATGTGTGTCAGGAACCTTAGATTGTAAGCTCCTTGAGGGCAGGGACTGATGTGAACGTACAATGTATATGAAAAGCACTGCCCTAATTGACGGCGCTATTCAAGTACCTGGAATAAATAAAATAAAATTAATAAAAACTGAAAGGCAGTGCCAGCAAGCAAAAGATGAACAGGCAGTGCTGGAAAGCTAAAGATAGACCGGAAGGCAGTGCAAGCAAGAAAAAGATTGTCAGGTAGTGCCAACGTGCAAAAAATAGACAGCCAGCCCTGGCAAGCAATAGATAGACTGGCAGTGCTGGCAAGCAAATGACTGGCAGGAAACACTGACAAGCAAAAGCTAGACAGGCAGCTCTAGCAAGCAATAGACTGACAGGCAGTGTTAGCAAGCAAAAGACTGAAAGGCAACACTAGCAACTAGAAGTATGGCAGGCAGTGCTGGCAAGCAAAAGAATAGCAGGCAGCATAAGCAAGCAAAAACTAGACAGGCAGTGCTAGCAAACAAAAGACTGGCAGGCAGTGCTGGCAAACAAAAGACTAACAAGCAATGTTAGCAAGCAATAGATAGACAGGCAGTGCTAGCAAGCAAAAGACTGGCAGGCAGTGGTAGTAAGCAATAGACAGACAAGCAGTGCTAGCAAGCAATAGACAGACAGGCAGTGCTAGCAAGCAATAGACAGACAAGCAGTGCTAGCAAGCAATAGACAGACAGGCAGTGCTAGCAAGCAATAGACAGACAGGAAGTGCTAGCAAGCAATAGACAGACAGGCAGCGCTAGTAAGCAATAGACAGACAGGAAGTGCTAGCAAGCAATAGACAGACAGGCAGTGCTAGTAAGCAATAGACAGACAGGAAGTGCTAGCAAGCAATAGACAGACAGGCAGTGCTAGTAAGCAATAGACAGACAGGAAGTGCTAGCAAGCAATAGACAGACAGGCAGTGCTGGCAAGCAAAAGACTGGCAGGCAGCGTTAGCTAGTGATAGACAGGCAGTGCTAGCAAGCAATAGACAGACAGGCAGTGCTAGTAAGCAATAGACAGACAGGAAGTGCTAGCAAGCAATAGACAGACAGGCAGTGCTAGTAAGCAATAGACAGACAGGAAGTGCTAGCAAGCAATAGACAGACAGGCAGTGCTGGCAAGCAAAAGACTGGCAGGCAGCGTTAGCTAGTGATAGACAGGCAGTGCTAGCAAGCAATAGACAGACAGGCAGTGCTAGCAAGCAATAGACAGACAGGAAGTGCTAGCAAGCAATAGACAGACAGGAAGTGCTAGCAAGCAATAGACAGACAGGAAGTGCTAGCAAGCAATAGACAGACAGGCAGTGCTGGCAAGCAAAAGACTGGCAGGCAGCGTTAGCTAGTGATAGACAGGCAGTGCTAGCAAGCAATAGACAGACAGGCAGTGCTAGCAAGCAATAGACAGACAGGAAGTGCTAGCAAGCAATAGACAGACAGGAAGTGCTAGCAAGCAATAGACAGACAGGAAGTGCTAGCAAGCAATAGACAGACAAGCAGCGCTAGCAAGCAATAGACAGACAGGAAGTGCTAGCAAGCAATAGACAGACAGGAAGTGCTAGCAAGCAATAGACAGACAGGAAGTGCTAGCAAGCAATAGACAGACAGGCAGCGCTAGCAAGCAATAGACAGACAGGCAGCGCTAGCAAGCAAAAAAATGGCAGGCAACACTTGCAACTGGCAGGCAGAACTGGCAATCGAAATCTCCAGGTCCCGCCATTTCTCCAGCTGTTTCTACCAAGAAGTTCTCCTTTAAACAACAACAGAAATATTTTTAGAACTGAAACTTGTCAATCAGACAAAACTTCCTTCTCCTTGCCGGTCAGAGAATATGGAGTGCTCATTCGCACGTGTCACTATTGGCTCAGAACTTCCTGCTTCTTCCTGGTGGATTTTGGGTTTGCGCCATACCCTGCAGAAGTGCGCATGAAGGAGACCCAACGAGTTTTGAAAGATCTGATTTCCAAACGTAGGAAATAAGCAATCGCCCCGCAGCGCTCTACAAATTTCAGAGATTGAATCAGCTGATGGAAACTTGGCTCGGTGTTGTGTTAGTTTCCACATGTCACTGACACAACTGTAGAAACCCTGCTCAAAGGGTCCTCAACCCCATTTGAGGACCCTTTAATGATTACAGAGCTGAATTCCTTTTGCCTTATATACACTCACTGGCCACTTTATTAGGTCCTCCTTGTTAGTATCGGGTTGGACCCCCTTTATTAGGTCCTCCTTGCTAGTATCGGGTTGGACCCCCTTTATTAGGTCCTCCTTGCTAGTATCGGGTTGGACCCCTTTTATAAGGTCCCCCTGCTACTAGCGGGTTGGACCCCCTTTATAGGGTCCCCCTGCTAGTAGCGGGTTGGACCCCCCATATAGGGTCCCCCTGCTAGTAGCGGGTTGGACCCCCTTTATTAAGCCTACCTTGCTAGTAGCAGGTTGGACCCCCTTTATTAAGCCCCCCTTGCTAGTAGCAGGTTGGACCCCCTTTATAGGGTCCCCCTGCTAGTAGCGGGTTGGACCCCCTTTATAGGGTCCCCCTGCAAGTAGCGGGTTGGACCCCCTTTATTAAGCCTACCTTGCTAGTAGCAGGTTGGACCCCCTTTATTAGGCCCCCCTTGCTAGTAGCGGGTTGGACCCCCTTTATTAGGCCCCCCTTGCTAGTAGCGGGTTGGACCCCCTTTATTAGGCCCCCCTTGCTAGTAGCGGGTTGGACCCCCTTTATTAGGCCCCCCTTGCTAGTAGCAGGTTGGACCCCCTTTATTAGGTCCACCTTGCTAGTAGCAGGTTGGACCCCCTTTATTAGGTCCACCTTGCTAGTATCGGGTTGGACCCCCTTTGGCCCTCATTCTTGGTGGAATAGATACAACAAGGTGTTGGAAACCTTCCCCAGAGATTTTGCTCCATAGTGACCTGATAACATCACACAGTTGATCCACTACATCCCAAAGGGTCTCTATTGGATGAGATGTGGTGAGTGTGGAGGCCATTGGAGGACAGGGACCTCATTGTCCAGTGGTGAGATGATTGGATCTTTGTGACATGTGACATCATCCTGCTGGGAGGAGCCATCACAAGATGGGGACACTGTAGTCATAAAGGGATGGACCTGCGCTTAAACGCTGCCCTGACGGGTCAGTATTTGGTGCACTATAAATCCATTAAAGCAATCAATCAATCAATGGTCAGCAACAATACTCAGGTAGGCCGTGGTGACTAAACCATGGCGGGCCCAAAGTGTGCCAAGAAAATATCCCCCCACACCATTACACCACCAGCCTAGGGTGACCACAGGCCCCTTACCTATTTAAGAAATGTCACCCTGAGAGCTTACGGGGTTGCGGTGCTTTCGTCTGGGCATGCTCGGCTGTGTACTGTGCCTGCGGGTGGTGTTTGTGGCAGTCCCACGGCGCTGTGGGCTCCGGTAGGCGATGGATCTCTTGGCATGTTTCTGGAATTTTTACAAATTTCCGCAAATAAATACCAGCAAACAAAAGCTCTAGTTGTGCGAACAAAATGATAAAAACATCACTTGGGTACAGCGTAGCATGACCGCGCAATTGTCATTGAAAGTGCGAGAGCGCTGAAAGATAAAAATTGGCCTGGGCAGGAAGGGGGGTGAAAGTGCCCCCCGGTATTGATGTGGTTAAGAAACTATGGAGACCTGTAGTAGCTAACTAAAATATTATCCTAATATATACACAGTAATATAGTACAGTACAGTAAAACCTTGGTTTGAGAGTAACTTGGTTTGAGAGCGTTTTGCAAAATGTTTTAATAGATTTTGCCTTGATATACAAGCGATGTCTTGATATAAGAGTAGCGTCATGTCACAACTGTTCCAGAAACAGGCTTGTAATCCAAAGCACTTGTATATCAAAGCATTGTTTTTTTACAGAGTATAAAAGAGAAGAGAGGAGCCTCTAAGTGTAGCAATACGGTTACATTTAATGAAGGGACAACATTTAGCAACTTATTGCTACACTTAGAGGCTCCTCTCTTCTCTTTTATACTCTGTAAAAAAAAAATGCTTTGATATACAAGTGCTTTGGATTACAAGCATGTTTCTGGAATGAATTATGCTCGGAATTCGAGGTTTTACTGTATATCAGACTCCTAAGGGAGTAATAATTGAATGATTATAAAAGGTAATGGCTGGAATGAGGAGATAGGGGGCGCTATGAGCCTGTGTAGCTCTGCTCCTGACATTGACCTGCGCCGTGTGTCACCAGCGGTACCAGATAACGGATTGCACATCACCTTCTGCTGACGCAATGAACTTCCTCACGTCGCTCGCCGTGGGAACCTCTCATTGATAGGATTGCAGCAATGGCCGGCGCTCCACCTGAAATATCACTTCTGCAAAAAAAGTGAGCCTGTCCGGAGGATGTGGGGGGGGGGATACGGTGGGGGGGGGTCCAAAGATTTAAGGATCCTTATCCAAAGCGTGGCCTTCAACAGTAAACACGTCGGTGATATCCAATGCCGATCGCGACATTCTCGTATTAAACGTGTTCATGGAATCCCAAAAGCGGTCAAATGTTAAACCTGCGACTTTTTATTTCGAATAATCCCGGGTGATCCTGCCATGGCGATCCTCGTTCCGGGAATTCTGTTATAGTCGTACACCGCACAGGGTGAATAAGTCTGAGGTCGCTGACCTCTGTGAAGGGGGTCTGGGGGGTGTCAATACTTCGAGTCACTGAGCGGGAACAAGCATGCAGGGATAAGAATTGGAACATTTTTCGATTTTCACATGCTGAATGGCTTTTTCCAGCTCAGTGACCCAGAAATACAGAAGCAAGACACAGCCAGACAATAGAATTTCCCGTATTGTTCTAATGAATACACATTTCTTACACACAGGACCATGACACAATCTATGTTCACAGTGCTGAAGGTAAGGGCACCAACGTCTCACACAGTGCAGGAAGTGAGGGTCCCTAGAGTTCAGAGAGCAGGAGGTGAGGGCCCCAGGAGCTCACAATGCAGGAGGTGAGGGCCCCAGGAGCTCACAATGCAGGAGGTGAGGGCCCCAGGAGCTCACAATGCAGGAGGTGAGGGCCTCAGGAGCTCACAATGCAGGAGGTAAGGGCCCCAGGAGTTCACAATGCAGAAGGTGGTGGCCCCAAGAGCTCACAATGCAGAAGGTGAAAGCCCCAGGAGCTCACAGTGCTGAAGGTGCTGGCCCAAAGGAGGCTGCCAAGAGCTCACAGTGCTAGAGGTGAGGATGCCAAGAGCTCACAGTGCTAGGGGTTAGGGTCCTTAGTGCTCACAGTGTTGGAGGGTGAGGGCCCCAAAAGCTCAGAGTACTGGAGGTGAGGGCCCCAGAAGCTCAGAGTACTGGAGGTGAGGGCCCCAGGAGCTCACAGTGCTGAAGGTAAGGGCACCAAGGTCTCAATGTGCAGGAGGTGAGGGCCCCATGAGCTCACAGTGCTGAAGGGGAGGGCCCCTGCATTCCACAGTGCTGGAGGTGAGGGCCCCAGGAGCTGACAGTTATGATAATGAGGGCCCCCAGAAACTCACACTGCAGACGGTGAGGCCCTTGGGAGCTGACAGTGCTAAAGGCGAGGGCTCCAGAAGCTCACAGTCCTGGAGGTGAGGGGCCCTTGGAGTACACAGTGCTGGAGGCGAGGGCTCCAGAAGCTCACAGTCCTGGAGGTGAGGGGCCCTTGGAGTACACAGTGCTGGAGGCGAGGGCCCCAGGAGCACACAGTGCTGGTGGCGAGGGCCCCAGGAGCACACAGTGCTGGAGGCGAGGGCCCGAGGAGCACACAGTGCTGGAGGCGAGGGCCCCAGGAGCACACAGTGCTGGAGGCGAGGGCCCGAGGAGCACACAGTTTATTTATATGTGAGAATAAATTAAGAGATGAACATGAACTGTGTACATGACCCATGGTGGAACTGCTCTCTCCAGAGAACCGGACTTTCCTGTTGGCCACCTAATTAACATGCTAATGCCAAGTGTTGTTTAGTATCATTACAATTACTCCTTTGTTGTGATGGGGGGGGGGGGGGGCTGACAGAGAAGCCTTTAGGCTAAGATTAGGTGTAGTAATTGTTCTTATCAGTTTTCGGGAAGCAGATTACCTCTTAGAATGGAGAGAGAGTGCCAGTAATAATCTAATCTAATTAGGTGGAAACAAGTAGAGGGTTCCATTTCCTCCCGGGATGAATAATCTGGCCTGGGTTACCAGGCTCGTCATTGGTTGAAGGCAGGGCTCTCCCTAAGTTTTAATGCCTGACTTGAATGGGGCTGCCTTTGTCTGACCTGGGACAAGGAGCTCCTGCTGATGTGCTCCTTGGGGGTTGGGCATGCCAGGGGTGCCAGAAGAGACGCATTGGGTTGCACCACACCATGGTGTTTCATCACTGGCACATGGCTCACATCACTCAATGCCTTTGGAGGCCTGTTGTGTAAAGAACATGGCATATTTTTTATTGCTTGTCACGTATTTATATACAAGCACTAGCACTGCACGTAGGTTGTTTTTTTGTGTGTGTTTGCACAGAGATGGAGGGTGCAGGTCGTTGGGAGGACTTCATTGATGCTGGGGGGAAGGTTCTGTGGTCTTTAAGTCTTTTGACACTCCCCATCCGGAGGGGTCTCGCTTCGGGTGAACCTCTCACCAAGTACTTGGTGGACCACCTTTGGCTGAGCCCTAAGGAGTAGGGTCCACCTGGCTTTGGTCTAGGTAGACCATGGTGTAACTTACCTCCGTTAGGAGTCGCTTCTCGTTTTTTTTGTTTGGTATGTTACACATTTTGTCACTGTGTGATTAGTAGGGTGTAGGTCCTCGGGCCTGCCCTGAACGTCTTGGGAGTGGGTGGACATGGCCTTCTGGCTTGGCTCGCTTGCTCTCATGGGGTCTCCCTTTGGGGGAGCCCCAACCTAGTACTTGGGTGGGTTCTGTTTCGGCAGACCTTCCAAAGAATGGGAATCCGCCTGGTTTCGGCCAGATGGACCAAGTGAAGTACCTCAGTCCCCGTCTGGAGTCTAATGCCCCAGGGGATCAGGGTCAGGTCCTTCTTTATGGAGGACAAGTGTAACACCTGTTTGCACGTATTTGTGTTACACTCTTTATGTGTGTGCACATTTTTTTGGCATCGGGAGGAGTTTTTGGGTGTGTCTCACATGCCATGGGCACTTCTCGGCCTTTTGACCAAGATCAAGTGTAGTATCTGTTCTTATCAGTTGCCAGAGGAGGCGCTGATGCTTCTCCCATGAGTGGGCGGGAAGCAGATGCAAATCCAATGGTGTCATCGCACCTGGAAGAGCAGTTTCGTAGGGATTATGCCTGAGCTGCCCTACAGATACTGGGGGCCGGCCAATGATCGAGTTTGAGCCGTCCAGAAGGGTGCTCCTGATGAGGATAGGTGGCTGCATCGGGTCTGGCCTAAGGGCTAGGTTTCTCCAAGCCTTCTGCCAGGTGTGGGTGCTGTTCTTGTCAGATTATTGGAGATCATTGGGTATTATTTGTGACCATTGGGAAATATTTGGGGCCACAGGATTATTTGTAACCATTGGGGATTATAGGAAATTATTGGAGATCATTGGGGATTATTTGGGGCCATTGGGGATTATTGGAAATTATTGGAGATCATTGGGTATTATTTGTGACCATTGGGGATTATTGGGAAATATTTGGGGGTCATTGGGGATTATAGGAAATTATTGGAGATCATTAAGAATTATTTGAGGCCATTTGGGATTATTTTGGGCCATTGGTGATTATTTGTAACCATCGGGGATTATTGGAGATCATTGGGGATTATTTGGGGCCATTGGGGATTATTTGTGACCATTGGGGATAATTGGTAAACATTTGGGGGTCATTGGGGATTATTTATAACCATTGGGGATTATAGCAAAAATATTTGTAACCATTGGGGATTATTGGAGATCATTGGGGATTATTTGGGGCCATTGGGGATTATGGAAGATCATTGGGGATTATTTGGGGCCAGAGGGGATTATTGGAGATCATTGGTTATTATTTATGACCATTGGGGATTATTGGGAAATATTTGAGGGTCATTGGGGATTATTTGGAACCATTGGGGATTATAGGAAATTATTGGAGATCATTGGGGATTATTGGAGATCATTGGTTATTATTTATGACCATTGGGGATTATTGGGAAAATTTAGGGGTCATTGGGGATTATTTGGAACCATTGGGATTATAGGAAATGATTGGAGATCATTGGTTATTAATTGTGACCATTGGGGATTATTGGGAAATATTTGGGGTCACTGGGGATTATTTGTAACCATTGGGGATTATAGGAAAGTATTGGAGATCATTGGGGATTATTTGGGGCCATTGAAGATTATTTACAGTCATTGGGGATTATAGGAAACTATTGGAGATCATTGGTCACTGGGGATTATAGGAAATTATTGGAGATCATTGGATATTATTTGGAACCATTGGGGTCATTGGGGATTTTTTGGAACCATTGGGGATTATAGGAAACTATTGGAGATCATTGGGGATTATTTGTAACCATTGGGGATTATTGGAGATCATTGGGGATTATTTGGGGCCATTGAAGATTATTTACGGGCATTGGAGATTATTTGGAACCATTGTGGATTATAGGAAATTATTGAAGATCATTGGGGGCCATTGGGGATTATTGGAGATCATTGGTTATTATTTATGACAATTGGGGATTATTGGGAAATATTTGGGGGTCATTGGGGATTATTTGGAACCATTGGGATTATAGGAAATGATTGGAGATCATTGGTTATTAATTGTGACCATTGGGGATTATTGGGAAATATTTGGGGTCACTGGGGTTTATTTGTAACCATTGGGGATTATAGGAAACTATTGGAGATCATTTGGGATTATTTGGGGCCATTGAAGATTATTTACAGTCATTGGGGATTATAGGGAACTATTGGGGATCATTGGGGATTATTTGTAACCATTGAGGATTATTTGGAGATCATTGGGGATTATTTGCGGCCATCGGGGATTATTGGAGATCATTGGTTATTAATTGTGACCATTGGGGATTAATGGGAAATATTTTGGGGTCACTGGGGATTATTTGTAACCATTGGGGATTATTGTAGATCATTGGGGATTATTTGGGGCCATTGGGGATTATTGGAGATCATTGGGGATTATTTGGGGCCATTGGGGATTATAGGAAACTATTGGAGATCATTGGGGATTATTTGTAACCATTGGGGATTATTGGGGATTATTTGGGGCCATTGGGGATTATAGGAAACTATTGGAGATCATTGGGGATTATTTGTAACCATTGGGGATTATTAGAGATCATTGGGGATTATTTGTGGCCATTGGGGATTATTTGTGGCCATTGGGGATTATTTGGGGCCATTGGGGATTATTGGAGATCATTGGGGATTATTTGTAACCATTGGGAATTAATGGGAAATATTTTGGGGTCACTGGGGATTATTGGAGATCATTGTGTATTATTTGGAACCATTGGGGACTATTTGGGGCCATTGAGGATTATTTGGAACCATTGGGGATTATAGGAAACTATTGGAGATCATTGGGGATTATTTGGGGCCATCGGGGATTATTTGGGATTTATTCATAGTGATCAACCGAATCACCAAATGACATCCAATCGCTGTGACTTGTACTCACAATAAGGACCATGAACAGCTTGTAGTGTAGATAACACCATAGGAGGCCATTTGTTGATTCTACATATTGATCGATCATTTGGCACCCTTGGTGATTGGAAGAGCTCGGTGAAGGCTGCGCGGGTGCTACATGCCGCATTTATCTATGAACGCAATGCTTCTCATCTGTCACATTTGTGTCGGTGGGACGTCTCGTGCGAGTCGCTCGTTTTCTGGTTCATGCAATAAAGAGATTGGCGCCATGTCCTGTCCGGGGCCCTTATCTTATCACTTCTTCGTTTTCTGTGACCCGGTTATCTGATAAGCTGCAACTTGCAGCAATTTCACTCTTTTCCTGCCCAATGCTGCAGAAATAGAGAGAGTTCAGCTGAAGCTTTATTGCAGACAGAGATTCTAGAGGTGATAAAATGTCTAAAAATCCATTTCCCAGAATTCACTTGACCCCCCCAACATGCGAGGAGTTTCATGTGTAGTTCCTCAGTAAGAGCCGACCCAGGGAGGGCATTACAAGGAAATGTCTCTGCAGTTCGCTCTTCGCAGGTAAATGACTCATCTAGAAATGATTGTTTCGCTTTCCATTTAACTTCTAAAAAGAGAAGAAAACGCAGAGCAGAGGAAATCCGAAACCGAAAGGTGGAAGAGGAGCAATAGGGTGGGGGGTGGGGGAGATGGGCAGGGGTAGAACACACGAATATACAAAGAAATGGGTGGGGCAGAAGAGGAGCACTGGGGGAGGTGGAAGAGGAGCACCAGGGGAGGGGGGTGGAAGAGGAGCACCAGGGGGGGGGGGGTGGAAGAGGAGCACCAGGGGGGGGGGGGTGGAAGAGGAGCACCAGGGGGGGGGGGGTGGAAGGGGAGCACTGGTGGGCTATGTAAGAGGAGCACTGTGGGAGGTGAAACAGGAACACAGGATGGGGGAGAACTAGGGGGGAGGGGTAAGAGGAGAACCAGGGGTAGGTGGAATAGGAGCACCATGGGGAAGAATGAAGAGGAGCACTGGGGAAAGTGTAAGAAGAGCCCCAAGGGGGTAGAAAATGAGCATCAGGGGGATGGAAGAGGAGCAGGGGGTGTTTAACAGGAGCACTGGGGGATGTGTAACAGAAGCACCAGGGGTAGGTGGAAGAGGAGCACCATCGGGAAGGATGAAGAATGAAGAGGAGCACTGGGGGATGTGTAACAGGAGCACCAGGGGTAGGTGGAAGAAGAGCACTATGGGGAAGGATGAAGAGGAGCACTATGGAAGTGTAAGAAGAGCACTGGGGATGGTGGTAGAGGAGCACCAAGGGGCACCGGGGGGGGGGGGGTGGAAGAGGAGCAATGGGGTTAACAAAAGCACTGGGGGATGTGTATAAGGAGCACTGGGGTAGGTGTAAGAGGAGCATCAGGGGGGTTGAAGGGGAGCACTGGGGGGGGGGGGGAGTGTAAGAGGTGCACTGGGGGAGGTGTAAGGTGGCGCACTGGGGGAGGTGTAAGAGGAGCACTGGGGGAGGTGTAAGAGGAGCACCAGGGGGAGGTGTAAGGTGGAGCACTGGGGGAGGTGTAAGAGGAGCACCAGGGGGAGGTGTAAGAGGAGCACCAGGGGGAGGTAAAAGAAAAGCATGGGGGGGAGTGCCAGTGGGAAGGATGAAGAGGACAGCTGGTAAGAGGAGCACTGGGGAGGATGGAAGAGGAGCACCAGGGTGTGCAGGAAGAGGACAAACACCCAGGGGGTGGAAGAGAAGCACCAGGGGGTAGGAGGAGCATTAGGGGGATGTGTAAGAGTAACACCAGAGGGAGGTGGAAGAAGAGCACTGGAGGGGGGGGGGGAGGGAATGCTCCAGTGGGAAGGATAAAGAGCACCACTGGCAAGAGGAGCATTGGGGAAGATGGAAGTGGACCACTGGGATGTGTAGGAAGAGGACAACTGGGAGGATGGAAAAGGACCACCAGGGTGGGTGTGCAGGAAGAGGAGCACTGCACTGGGGGGATGGAAGAGGAGCACCGGGGTGTTAAGAGGCGCACAGGGGGTGGAAGAGAAGAACAAGGTGTAGAAGGAGCACTAGGGGGATGTGTAAGAGTAACACCAGGGGGGAGGTGGAAGATGAGCACCGGGGGGAGGGGCGCTGGAGTGGGAAGGATGAAGAGGACCACTGGCAAGAGGAGCACTGGGGAAGATGGAATTGGACCACCATGGTGTGCAGGAAGAGGAGCACCACACTGGGGGGATGGAGGAGGAGCACCAGGGGGATAGATGAAGAGGAGGACTGAGGGAGGTGGAAAAGGAGCAGCACCAGGGGGTGGAAGGGGAGCACTGGGAGAGATGGAAGAGGAGCACCGGGGTGTGCAGGAGAAGAAGCACCGGGGGATGGAGGAGGGGGTTAGAACTCTCTCACAAGAAGCCAACAGGTTTCGGGGCCAAACAATCCCCTTCATCAGGGCTGTAGTGCGGGCCCGAGCGACCCGCAAAGACTTCTGCATTGCTGACGACACAAAACTTAAATAAATATAATACAATACGTATAAAAAAAAAATGTAACAATCCGGACGGCGAGTTTCATGGAGAATTATATCCGTTTTCAAAACAACGGGTGCAAATGTCGTCCGGGGACACGGCTCAGGAAACGTCCCGGGGGGAGGAAAGGACGGCTGTCACATGAATAAACTGTACAAGATACAGAAATCATCACACCATCGGGGGAGGGGAACAAATCAAAGTACAAGATTTCTAACTGAGAAAAGCTGCTGAGAACCACAGAAAATGATTTCCCGGAAAGACACTCAAGTCTGATCTTCTGAGGAGGGGGGGGGGGGGGAGTGTAAAGATCCAGTTCAAAGGTTTTGGTGGGACGGTTTATTGGGTATTATCGCATTCCGAGAGCGGCTGCCGCTCAAAGTCCACCGCCTGGGGCAACTCAGGGCAAGATGGTGCTTTACAGCCACCGGGAGCACAAATATATACAATATGTTATCCAAAAGTATTGGGACGCCTGCCTTTACACGCACATGAACTTTAATGGCATCCCAGTCTTAGTCCTCCTGATGAAGACTCTGAGTTGAAATGCGTTGGGGTCCAACCCTTGACAGATTGATATTGAAGATCTCTCCATGTGGTGTAGTCTATATACACGATATTGTCAAAAGTATTGGGACGCCTGCCTTAACATGCACATGAACTTTAATGGTCTCCAAGTCTTAGTCCGGAGGGTTCAATATTGAGTTGGCTCCGCCCTTTACGGCTATAACAGCTTCACCTCTTCTGGGAAGGCCGTCCACAAGGTTTAGGAGGGTGTAAAAAAAATGATTGTAGATGCAGAGTCGTCCAATCAGTGATTGTAGATGCAGAGCCGTCCAATCAGTGATTGTAGATGCAGAGCCATCCAATCAGTGATTGTAGATGCAGAGTCGTCCAATCAGTGATTGTAGATGCAGAGCCGTCCAATCAGTGATTGTAGATGCAGAGCCGTCCAATCAGTGATTGTAGATGCAGAGCCATCCAATCAGTGATTGTAGATGCAGAGCCATCCAATCAGTGATTGTAGATGCAGAGCCATCCAATCAGTGATTGTAGATGCAGAGCCATCCAATCAGTGATTGTAGATGCAGAGCCGTCCAATCAGTGATTGTAGATGAAGAGCCGTCCAATCAATGATTGTAGATGAAGAGCCGTCCAATCAGTGATTGTAGATGAAGAGCCGTCCAATCAGTGATTGTAGATGAAGAGCCGTCCAATCAGTGATTGTAGATGAAGAGCCGTCCGATCAGTGATTGTAGATGAAGAGCCGTCCAATCAGTGATTGTAGATGCAGAGCCGTCCAATCAATGATTGCAGATGAGAAGCCGTCCAATCAATGATTGCAGATGCTGGGAAATGGAAACCTTCTATTATCCTATTCATGGCTCCCTTCCCCCGGGTACAATGACATAACGATCGTCTGTCGCTGCCTGGAAAAGGGGGGGGGGTCGTCAACGAAGAGAAGGCGTATTGATCTGTACAATTCTACATTCACAGATTCTATACCAAGGATCCCAATCATGTCACAGCACCATGCAGGGCCGGGACAGAGGGGGGGGGGCAGGAGGGACGGTTGCCCTGGGCACTGTGGTATAACGTGAGGTGTGGGGGGGTCCTATCTTCATCAGAGCCATCAGGGGAAGATGCCAGACGGATCTACAGATGCTAATACATTTCAAGGGGTTGGTGCCCTATTCACCAGGGGAAGATGCCACATGGATCTAAAGATGCAAATATATTTTGAGGGGGGTCCCCTCTTCATCAGAGCCATCAGGTGAAGATTCCACGTGTATGTACAGATGTAAACGCATTTCTAGGGGGGGATCCCCTCTTCATCAGAGCCATCAAGTGAAGATTCCACGTGTATGTACAGATGTAAACGCATTTCTAGGGGGGGTCCCCTCTTCATCAGAGCCCTCAGGTGAAGATTCCACGCGTATGTACAGATGTAAACGCATTTCTAGGGGGGGTCCCCTTTTCATCAGAGCCCTCAGGTGAAGATTCCACGTGTATGTACAGATGTAAACGCATTTCTAGGGGGGGTCCCCTTTTCATCAGAGCCCTCAGGTGAAGATTCCACGTGTATGTACAGATGTAAACGCATTTCTAGGGGGGGTCCCCTCTTCATCAGAGCCATCAGGTGAAGATTCCACGTGTATGTACAGATGTAAACGCATTTCTAGGGGGGGTCCCCTCTTCATCAGAGCCATCAGGTGAAGATTCCACGTGTATGTACAGATGTAAACGCATTTCTAGGGGGGTCCCCTCTTTATCAGGGCCCTCAGGGGAACATGCCACACAGATCTATAGATGCCAACATATTTTGAGGGGGGGGGTCCCCTCTTCATCAGGGCTCATCACAATAATCCAAATACAGAACCGCCAGGACTGCTAAGAAGATCCTGAGAAGATGCCACATGGATCTACAGATGCCAACGCATTTCAAGGTGGCCCCTCTTCATCAGGGGAACATGGCACACAGATCTACAGATGCTAACATATTTTGAGGGGGGTCCCCTCTTTATCAAGGTCATGAGGGGAAGATGTCATGTAGATCTACAGATGGTAATGCATTTTAAGGGGGGGTCTCCTCTTCATCAGGGCAAGATGCCACATGGATCTACAGATGAGAACGTATTTTGAGGGGGGCCCCCTCTTCAATGAGGCCATCACAGGGAGGTTCCACACGTATCTACTGATACTAACGTATTTCAATGGGGGTCCCCTCTTCATCAGGGGAACATGCCACACAGATCTACAGATGCCAACGTATTTTGAGGGGGGTCCCC
Source organism: Rana kukunoris (assembly GCA_029574335.1). NCBI lineage: Eukaryota > Metazoa > Chordata > Amphibia > Anura > Ranidae > Rana > Rana kukunoris. Next base: position 153,175,820 of record CM056060.1, read on the forward strand.
TCTTTATCAAGGTCATTAGGGGAAGATGTCATGTAGATCTAAAGGATGCCAATGCATTTTAAGGGTGGGGGTCTCCTCTTCATCAGGGCAAGATGCCACATTGATCTACAGCTGGGAACGCATTTCAAGGGGGCCCCTCTTCATCAGGGAAAGATGCCACACAGATCTACAGATGCCAATGTATTTTGAGGGGGGTCCCCTCTTCATCAGGGGAAGATGCCACACAGATCTACAGATGCCAATGTATTTCGAGGGGGGTCCCCTCTTCATCAGGGGAAGAAGGTACACAGAGCTACAGATGCCAATGTATTTCGAGGGGGGTCCCCTCTTCATCAGGGGAAGAAGGTACACAGAGCTACAGATGCCAATGTATTTTGAGGGGGGTCCCCTCTTCATCAGGGGTAGATGCCACACAGATCTACAGATGGATATTGTAGGAGAGCCATTAATTTCCTCTCCATCTATGCAGAGTGACAGAGAGATGAGCTCATCAGTCTCCTGCTTCTCCCTTCATTGTCCAATCACAGGTAGGGAGAAGGACAAGACCTAACTGCAGCAGAAAAAGGACTAGGATTGTGCCAAGTGGCAGAGCTGTGTAAATCTCAGGACCAGATGGAACAAAAATGTCTTTAGCTGAGGGACCTCCTCAGCACAGAGAATGAAAATGTGGCCGACAGACAACCCTTCTGGGAAAGCCGGCCTCGCCTGACCAACCAAACTTGTTTTGCACACTTTCTGGAAAGTGTCGTAGAAGGCGCCCCATTTAGAACAACGCTCGGGGCGGCCATGGGCGATTCTGTTATGGTAAGCAGCAGGTCATACGGTAAATCGGAGGGGGATCTGCGGAAGCCCCGCCCCCGTGCTGTCAATTGCTGTCAGGAGGTGATGCGGGCGCCGGTGGTACTTTTGGGCCTTTAGGCCATGTTGTTATGTTTGGTTGGGTGAGAAAACAATTTTTTTTTCCTCGTACAAGGACAAAAGAAGAAACATTCCATTTTACGACAGCAAATATTTCGAATAAAGTTTACAGCCAGACGGCGTCAGTTTTATTTCAGAGGCGGTCACATGACTAGTTCCCTTAAAGTGATATTAAAGGTCACGTTATACCTACCTGCTCTGTGTGTAATGGTTTTGCACAGAGCAGCCCCGATCCTCTTGTTCTCGGGTCCCTCTCTGTCCCTCCTCGCTCCTGCTGCTGTCACTCAAAGTCAGTAAGCCAATAAGTAGGGAGAGGGGGCGGAGCTGAGCCGTGTGTGTGTGTGAATGGACAGACAGAGCAGCGGGGCTCAGGAGCCCCGCTGCTCTGTCTGTCCATTCACACACACAGCTCAGCTCCGCCCCCTCTCCTTCTTCATTTGCTCACTGACTGAGTGACAGCAACAAAAGCCAATGGCGCCCACTGCCATCTCAGCCAATGAGAAGGGAGCGTTCTCAGAGCGCCGAGTTGCTTGTGCACATCGCTGGATTGAGATGGGGCTCAGGTAAGTATTAGAGGGGGGAGGCATTAAGGCATTAAGGTAAAAAAAAGCTTCTCCCTTTATAATAGTGGCGGCTGGTGGTTTTTGTTTGGGGGGGGGAGCGCAAACAACTGAACCAACCCCCGCGGCAACTCAACACCCCCCCCGCGCGCTGTCTGACGGTTGGTCCACCGCCACTTACCCCATCTAGGGAAACAGCGGCGGGGATCGGGCATCGAGGCATCGCCCCTCACCTCCTTGCTTCCACCATGTGTGTCTCCTCCCCTCCTCCTAGGCATCCAATAGGATCACCTGTCTTTTCAGCCAATTGGGTGACTGGTATTAGACCCGCTTCCCGATTGGCCAGGAGGGGGGATCAGTGTTGTAACAGCAAATATTCATTCGCTTTTGTAACACACCTGGGTGGGCTCATGGGACGAGGCTCTGCTCCCCGAGCCCCACCCTAGTTTGAAGCCTATAAGAGCCTCTGGCTCTAATCAGGCGATTCCAAAAACTCAGCCTCTGCAATTCATGCACCCGATGCCCGGAAAGGGGCTAAACGACTGAATAGGGGGTGGCCACGGCGGCCATAGATAGATTTATGCTATGCATGAATCTATCCATTGCATATAGAGGGGTGGCCTGGAGAGGGAGGGGTGGCTCCCCTAACGGACGGGCCCGCCACTACTTTATAACCACTTTAAGGGCTCATTCACACTAGCTTTGCTCCCTGAAAAGCGATCTGGGTCCTCTTCAGTATCACCTCCTCACCACCTGCTTTAACCCTTTGAACCCTGCACTGGACATTACAACTGGTTGATATAGCGCTTGCAGAGCAGCCCTACTCACTTAAAATGGGTCGCTACACCCACCAATAACAACAGGAGGTCCAATTCCTGCAGCAGAATGCGCACCACCAGACGCTGCCTCTGCAGCTAAAGAGGGCAGTGATTGGGGATGGGGGGTAAAAGCGCAGCTCAAATACAGGGTTTCAATGCCCCTCCCTCCTCTCCAACCACTATTGTGATTGGGCCCTTATAGCAGTTCTAAAGTTTTTATACCTTCAGGTAAGAAAACTTTCTGGGTGTAGCCCCCACCTTATACATACCTGAGCCCCATCTCGATCCAGTGATGCGCACAAGAGCAGCAGCTCTTCCGGGTCTCTCTCTCCTCATTGGCTCACAGCAGTGGCAGCCACTGGCTCCCGCTGCTGTCAGTCACAGCCAGTGAGCCAATGAGGAGAGAGCAGAGGCGGAGTCGAGTGAATGGACACACGGAGTGCGGCTCAAGAGCAAGCCTGCTCAAATGCCTCAAGAGGCTTACTATTGGGGGGGCACTCGGTAGGGGGGAGGAGCCAGGACCCCTGGCAGGGGACCTAAAATGAAGAGGGTCGGGGCTGCTCTGTGCAGAAGCATTACAGTAAGAATAACATGATTGTTATTTAGAACAAAAAAATCTTTCATTTAGAACCCCTTATAACCACTTAAGGACCCCTTCACGCCAATATACGTCGGCAGAATGGCCCAGCCGCGGGGTCGCGAGCACCGCGGACCCGATCGCTGCCGGGGGCCCGCGATCGGTCACAGGAGCTGAAGAACGGGGAGAGATGAGTGTAAACACACCTTCCCTGTTCTTCACAGTGGCAGTGTTATTGATCGTCTGTTCCCTGATATAGGGAAAGGCGATCAGTGACATCACACGTCCAGCCCCGCCCCCCTTACAGTTAGAAACACATATGAGGTCACACTTAACCCCTTCAACACCCCCTAGTGGTTAACTCCTTCATCGTAATTTTCACAGTAACCAGTGCATTTTTATAGCACTTTTCGCTGTGAAAATGACAATGGTCCCAAAAATGTATCAAAATTGTCCGATGTGTCCGCCGTAATGTCGCAGTTATGAAAAAAATCGTTGATCGCCGCCATTAGTAGTCAATTTTTTTTTTTTTTTTATATAAAAATGCCATAAAACTATCCCCTATTTTGTAAACGCTATAGATTTTGCGCGAACCAATCGATAAACGCTTATTGCGATTTTGTCTTACCAAAAATATGTAGAAGAATACGTATCGGCCTAAACGGCGATCGAATACCACCAAAAGTAATCCCTATTTGTGGGGAAAAAAAAAGACGCCAATTTTGTTTGGGAGCCACGTCGCACGACCGCGCAATTGGGCGGTCGTGCGACGTGGCTCCCAAACAAAATTGGCGTCTTTTTTCCCCCCACAAATGGAGATTACTTTTGGTGGTATTCGATCACCGTTGGGCAAGGTCCATTGTAAAGGACCTTGCCCCTTTTTGCGATTCGGCACTGCGTCGCTTTAACTGACAATTGACAGTTAAAGCGACGCAGTGCCGAATCGCAAGAAGGGGCAAGGTCCTTTACCTGCATAATGGTCCGGGGCTTAAGTGGTTAAAATGCACCAAAACTTAACCTCTATTTTTTTTTGGGGGGGGCAAACAACCAACCGGCGCCCCACCGTTCGGTCGGTGCGTGGATAAGGGGGCGGCACCCCTGCGGCTGTATAGGGAGAGAGGGAGGAGGATTAAAGCACCAAAAACCTGCAATACATCCAGGTAAGAATTTTTATTTTACACTACAAGGTCAGGAAGTTTTGTTTATTAGATGCAATGTTCTCTTTTTATGCTCTTATTACTTTTCCTTTACTGCTGCAAATTGCGTACAGTCTTAAAGTGGTTGTAAAGGATGTTTTTATTTTACCGTAATGCATTCTCTGCGATAAAAATGTCCTTTTATGAGCAGCTCCTGCAACGCTGTCATTTATATCACTTTTTTTATATACAGTGGAACCTCGGGATCACGAGGATAATCTGTTCCAGGAGAACGCTTGTAATCCAAATCACTCACATACCAAAGCAAGTTTCCCCATAGAAGTCAATGGAAACAAAGATAATTCGTTCCGCATTGACTTTTATGGTATGCAATACCACAGGTGGCCAGAGGTGGGGGGGCGCTGGAGAGCCTCGGCTGGGAAGCCAGGATCGTTTTTTGGGGGGGGACACCCCAGACCTCACTGTAAAAAGGACCTGCCACGCACTATTCCTATTACAAGGGATGAGTACCCCCCCTCCTACCGCCCTCCGGTGCTTCTCCCGGCTCTCCCCTGCCAACGCGCACCGGAGAAGGAACCGACCAGCCTGGGATGTCGACTATAGAGATTTCCAGCAGGCCAGATGGTGCCCAAGTCTCTATGATCGTTCGGAGGCGCGAGGGTATGACGTCACGCCAAGCCCAACCCCTGCATTTTATTTATTTCAGGCTTCCCAGCCGAGAGGTGAGATGTGGGGACCTACTGACCTCAGACATCACTGTAAAGAGGACCTGTCATGCACCAGTCTTATTACAAGGGATGTTAACATTGCAATAGGAATAAAGATGATCAAAAAACAAATAAAAAAGAAAGCATCAAACTAGAAAAATAAAAGTAAAATAAAAAATAAAAAGTAAATACATTTTAAAATGCCCCTGTCCCCGCTCGCAGAAGCGAACGCATACGTAAGTTGCGCCCACATATGTAAACGTCGTTCAGACCACACATGCGAGGTGTTGGCGCGAACGTTCGAGCGAGAGCAATAATTCTAACCCAAGACCTCCTCTGTAACTCAAAACATGAAACCTGTAAAAAAAAAATTAAATTATAGCGTCACTCATGGGAATTTTTAAGTACCGAAGTTCGGCGCCATTCCACGAGCGTGCGCAATTTTGAAGCGTGACACGTTAGGTATCTATTTACTCTGCGTAACTTCATCTTTCACATTATGCAACAAAAGTCGGGCTAACTTTTTTTACTTCTGTTTTTAATGCATGAAACTGTCTATGTTTTCTCCCAAATTAAAAAATTGCCTGCGCAAATATCATGCGAGATAAAAAAAGTTGCAGCGACCGCCATTTTATACTCTAAGCAAGTCTCTGCTAAAAAAGAAAAACAAAAAAAACATATATAATGTTTGGGGGCTCTATGTCATTTTCTAGCAAAAAAATAAATAAATTATTTCACATGTAGGAGAGAAACGTCAGAATTGGCCCGGTGGGCAAGTTGTTAAAGCGTGACGTGTTTGGTATCTATTTACTCGGCGTAACATCATCTTTTATATTTTACAAATACATTTGGGTTGTGTTGTTTTTTTTTTGCATTTAAATTTTATAAAAATGTGTAATTTTGCCTCCAAAAATAGTGTTAAAAAAATACCGCTGCGTAAATACGGTGTGGCATTAAAAATTGCAAAACCCACCAATGTATTTTGCTTTTGAAGAAATGTGTATATATATAAAAGGTTTGGGGGTTCTAAGTAATTTTCTAGCAAAAAATTAATAAATTATGATTTTTAAATGTAGGAGAGAAATGTCAGAATAGGCAAGTTGTTAAAGCGTAAATTATATATACAGTGCGGAAAATAAGTATTTGAACACCCTGCTATTTTGCAAGTTCTCCCACTTGGAAATCATGGAGGGGTCTGAAATCGTCATCGTAGGTGCATGTCCACTGTGAGAGACATAATCAACAAAAAAAATCCAGAAATCACAATGTATGATTTTTGTAACTATTTATTTGTATGATACAGCTGCAAAGAAGTATTTGAACACCTGAGAAAATCAATGTTAATATTTGGTACAGTCGCCTTTGTTTGCAATTACAGAGGTCAAACGTTTCTTGTAGTTTTTCACCAGGTTTGCACACACTGGAGGAGGGATTTTGGCCCACTCCTCCATACAGATCTTCTCTAGATCAGTCAGGTTTCTGGGCTGTCGCTGAGAAACACGGAGTTTGAGCTCCCTCCAAAGATTCTCTATTGGGTTTAGGTCTGGAGACTGGCTAGGCCACGCCAGAACCTTGATATGCTTCTTACAGAGCCACTCCTTGGTTATCCTGGCTGTGTGCTTCGGGTCATTGTCATGTTGGAAGACCCAGCCTCGACCCATCTTCAAAGCTCTAACTGAGGGAAGGAGGTTGTTGCCCAAAATCTCACAATACATGGCCCCGGTCATCCTCTCCTTAATACAGTGCAGTCGCCCTGTTCCATGTGCAGAAAAACACCCCCAAAGCATGATGCTACCACCCCCATGCTTCACAGTAGGGATGGTGTTCTTGGGATGGTACTCATCATTCTTCTTCCTCCAAACACAGTTAGTGGAATTATGACCAAAAAGTTCTATTTTGGTCTCATCTGACCACATGACTTTCTCCCATGACTCCTCTGGATCATCCAAATGGTCATTGGCAAACTTAAGACGGGCCTTGACATGTGCTGGTTTAAGCAGGGGAACCTTCCGTGCCATGCATGATTTCAAACCATGACGTCTTAGTGTATTACCAACAGTAACCTTGGAAACGGTGGTCCCAGCTCTTTTCAGGTCATTGACCAGCTCCTCCCGTGTAGTCCTGGGCTGATTTCTCACCTTTCTTAGGATCATTGAGACCCCACGAGGTGAGATTTTGCATGGAGCCCCAGTCCGAGGGAGATTGACAGTCATGTTTAGCTTCTTCCATTTTCTAATGATTGCTCCAACAGTGGACCTTTTTTTCACCAAGCTGCTTGGCAATTTCCCCGTAGCCCTTTCCAGCCTTGTGGAGGTGTACAATTTTGTCTCTAGTGTCTTTGGACAGCTCTTTGGTCTTGGCCATGTTAGTAGTTGGATTCTTACTGATTGTATGGGGTGGACAGGTGTCTTTATGCAGCTAATGACCTCAAACAGGTGCATCTAATTTAGGATAATAAATGGAGTGGAGGTGGACATTTTAAAGGCAGACTAACAGGTCTTTGAGGGTCCGAATTCTAGCTGATAGACAGGTGTTCAAATACTTCTTTGCAGCTGTATCATACAAATAAATAGTTAAAAATTCATAAATTGTGATTTCTGGAATTTTTTTTTTGGATTATGTCTCTCACAGTGGACATGCACCTACGATGGCAATTTCAGACCCCTCCATGATTTCCAAGTGGGAGAACTTGCAAAATAGCAGGGTGTTCAAATACTTATTTTCCGCACTGTATATATATATATATGTATAAATATAAGGGGCCAGATTCAGATACACTTAATATTGCGCTGCGTAATCGAAATACTCTACGCTGCCGCATTTTCCCAGGCTCTACACCGAATCCTGGTAGATTTTTGCCCGTACGCTACGGCGGCGTAGTCTATTTCTCGCCGCGTAATCGAAATACGCGATTGGGGGGCGTGAAGCATTTAAATTAAGCGCGTCCCCGCGGCGATCGAACTGCGCATGCTCCGTTCAGAAATTTACCGCCGTGCATTGGGCGAAATCACGTCGTTACGTCATTCGTTGTTTGAGTAGCGTCGTTTACGAACATTCCTATTCCCGGACGACTTACGTAAAAAATAATAAAAGACGTCGGAAAACGTAGAAATTCGACGCGGGAACGACGGCCATACTTAACATGGGCTGTCTAATATTAGACCAGCAAAAAGCTGGTATAGTGTTACGTAAAAAAAAGATGACTAAAGGTGCCGTAAGAGATTGCGATTGAAGATCGTAATTTCTGGGATCGCCGGCAAAAGCTCATTAGCATACCCCGACGCGGAAAACGACGGGAAGTCCACCCAGTGGCCGCAATTTTATTGCAGCATAGATCCGAAGGCGTACAAACACGTAATCCAGTCGAATTGAAGCCCCCAGCCGTCTATTCATGGTTTGAGGTTTCCGACTAGTTAAAAAACGCGCGTAATTTGAAATTACTCCAGTCTAACACCAGTTAGACAGGCGTAAGGGCTCTGTGAATCTGGCCCATGGTTTGGGGGTTCCAAGTAATTTTCTAGCAAAAGAAAAAAGTATATGATTTTTACATGTAGGAGAGAAACGTCAGAATTGGCCCAATAGGCAAGTTGTTAAAGCGTGACGTGTTTGGTATCTATTTACTCGGCGTATCATCATCTTTTATATTTTATAAACAAATTTAAATTATATATTGTGGGGTTTTTTTTGCATTAAAAAAAAATAAAAATTGTAGTTTTCCCCAAAAAAATCATGTTAAAAAAAAACGCTGCGTAAATACCATGTGGCATTAAAAATGGCAAAACCCACCAATATATTTTATTTTGCTTTAATATATATATATATATATATATATATATATATATATATATAAATGTTTGGGGGTTCTAAATAATTTTCTAGAAAAAAAAAAAAGATTATTTTTACATGTAAACAAATGTGCGAGAAAAAGGCCTGGCGCTGAAGTGGTTAAATTATAAAAGGGTTCAAATGAAAAAAAAAAGAATGGCCTGATGACAGGGTCTCTTTGGGCAGGTCCCTAACCGGCCCAGGATTGGCTCAGATGACCTAAAGCTGGCATCATGCCACAACAGGGCCTTCCGTCCTGGGACTTGGATGGTGCGCGAAGCCTCGGCTGAGGTTATATATATATACACACACACACACACACACATATATAGAGATATATCTATCTATCTATACATAGATAAATATATAAAAATAAATACATTATAACTATATAGATCTGCTTATTACACATTGCACCACCCAGACCCGCCCTCTCTAATGCCTTACTAATCATTTAAAAAAAAGCACCTAAATCTTGAGTTTCGGTCGGGATCAATGGAAATTACTTTTCTTTTTTTTTTTTTAAGCAAAACTCCGGCCAAAACTTACAAGATAAACAATGAATAATCATTTTAAAAGATAAAGCAAAACCAGTGTTTGCTGCAAACTTCACCTTAGATCCAGAGATTTCCCCTGCTGTGTTTTTTTTTTTTTTTTCTGCCACTAGATGCCCTCAGTCTGAGCCCTGGTCTTCCTGGACCCCCCCCTCCCTCCTCCAGCCTCTGGAAGAGGGGGGGGGGGGGCGGTTCCAGGACGACCAGGGCTCAGACTGAGGGCATCTAGTGGCAGGAGATAAAAAAAGCAGACCAGTGATGGGCTTATCTCTCTGTTGCTCAGCTCTCTCCTCCTATCAGCATGCTTCTGGTCAACTGCTGCACATCAAGATCAATAGAAGGGATGAATCTCCCTTTTATTGCCACAGATAAGAATGAAAACCTATTTCTAGAAAAAGCCGGCAAGCCAACGTGGAGATCAATATGAGAAGTGTATCAGAATACCCCCCCCCCTTCCCAGTGGTGGTCAATAGTGAATAGTGGTCTTGTGGCAATGTCTCTAGTTCTATTAGGTCTGTGGTAATAGTCTGTAGTAGTGGTAATAGTTGTGGCAGTCTGTGGTTGTGGTCAGTAGTAATTGTAGCATGATGTAGTAGTTGAACCAGTCTAGTTGTGGCAGTCAGTGGTAGTGGGCTGTTGCAGCTGTAGGGGCCTGTAGTAGTTGTAGGGGTCTGTGGTAGTGGGCTGTTGGCATTGTAGGGGTCTATGCTAGTGGGCTGCTGGCGATGTAAGAGTCTGTGGTAGTTGTCTGTTGGAGTTGAAGGGCTCTGGGGTCTGTGGTAGTGGGCTGTTGAAGTTGTAGGGGTCTGTGGTAGTGGGCTGTTGGCATTGTAGGGGTCTATGCTAGTGGGCTGCTGGCAATGTAAGAGTCTGTGGTAGTTGTCTGTTGGAGTTGAAGGGCTCTGGGGTCTGTGGTAGTGGGCTGTTGAAGTTGTAGGGGTCAGTGGTAGCGGGCTGTTGGAGTTGTAGGGGTCAGGGGTAGTTGTAGGGGTCTGTGGTAGTGGGCTGCTGAAGTTGTAGAAGTCAGTGGTAGTGTGCGGCTGGAGTTGTAGGGGTAAGTTGTAGCAGTCTGTGGTATTGGGCTGTTGGCATTGTAGGAGTCTGTGGTAGTGGGCTGTTGGCGTTGTAGGGGTCAGTGGTAGTGGGCTGTTGGCGTTGTAGGGGTCTGTGGTAGTGGGCTGTTGGTATTGTAGGGGTCTGTGGTAGTGGGCTGTCGGCGTTGTAGGGGTCAGTGGTAGTGGGCTGTCGGCGTTGTAGGGGTCTGTGGTAGTGGGCTGTTGGGAGTTGTAGGAGTCTGTGGTAGTGGGCTGTTGGCGTTGTAGGGGTCTGTGGTAGTGGGCTGTTGGGAGTTGTAGAGTCTGTGGTAGTGGGCTGTTGGGAGTTGTAGAGTCTGTGGTAGTGGGCTGTTGGAATTGTAGGGGTCTGTGTTAGTGGGCTGTTGGGAGTTGTAGGGGTCAGTGGTAGTGGGCTGTTGTAGGTGTCTGTGGTAGTGAGATGTTGAAGTTGTAGGGGTCAGTGGTAGTGGGCTGTTGAAGTTGTAGGGGTCAGTGGTAGTGGGCTGTTGTAGCTATAGGGGTCTGTAGTAGTTGTAGGGGTCAGTGGTAGTGAGCTGCTGTAGCTGTAGGGGTCTGTAGTAGTTGTAGAGGTCAGTGGTAGTGGGCGGCTGAGGTTGTAGGGGTCAGTGGTAGTGGGCTGTTGTAGCTGTAGGGGTCTGTAGTAGTTGTAGAGGTCTGTGGTAGTGGGCTGCTGAAGTTGTAGGGGTCTGTGGTAGTGAGCTGTTGGACTTGTAGGGGTCTGTGGTAGTGGGCTGTTGGCGTTGTAGGGGTCTGTGGTAGTTGGCTGTTGGACTTGTAGGGGTCTGTGGTAGTGGGCTGTTGGAGTTGTAGGGGGCTGTTGGAGTTGTAGGGGTCAGTGGTAGTGGGCTGTTGAAGTTGTAGGGGTCAGTGGTAGTGGGCTGTTGTAGCTGTAGGGGTCTGTAGTAGTTGTAGGGGTCAGTGGTAGTGGGCTGTTGGAGTTGTAGGGGTCAGTGGTAGTGCGCTGTTGTAGCTGTAGGGGTCTGTAGTAGTTGTAGCGGTCAGTGGTAGTGGGCGGCTGAAGTTGTAGGGGTCAGTGGTAGTGGGCGGCTGAAGTTGTAGGGGTCAGTGGTAGTGGGCGGCTGAAGTTGTAGAGGTCAGTGGTAGTGGGCGGCTGAAGTTGTAGGGGTCAGTGGTAGTGGGCTGTTGTAGCTGTAGGGGTCTGTAGTAGTTGTAGGGGTCTGTGGTAGTGAGCTGTTGGACTTGTAGGGGTCTGTGGTAGTGGGCTGTTGGCGTTGTAGGGGTCTGTGGTAGTGGGCTGTTGGACTTGTAGGGGTCAGTGGTAGTGGGCTGTTGTAGCTGTAGTAGTTGTAGGGGTCAGTGGTAGTGGGCTGTTGTAGGGGTCTGTGGTAGTGAGCTGTTGAAGTTGTAGGGGTCAGTGGTAGTGGGCTGTTGTAGCTGAAGGGGTCTGTAGTAGTTGTAGAGGTCAGTGGTAGTGGGCGGCTGGAGTTGTAGGGGTCTGTGATAGTGGGCTGTTGGCGTTGTAGGGGTCTGTGGTAGTGTGCTGTTGTAGTAGTCTGTGGTAGTGGGCTGTTGGCGTTGTAGGGGTCTGTGGTAGTGGGCTGTTGGCGTTGTAGGGGTCTGTGGTAGTGGGCTGTTGGACTTGTAGGGGTCTGTGGTAGTGGGCTGTTGGCGTTGTAGTGGGTCTCTACTTCCCATCTTAATAAAGATGGTTGCCGCACCCTCAAAGACATTGGTGTTTTGTATTCTGACTCCCCATTATCGGGTCACCTCGGATGATCTGGGCGTTGGCGGTCCCCGACCTTCTCACCGGTACACAGAGGTTGCACGGTGTTCTCGTACTCGGAGCTGACTTCGGGAGAACACTCTTATCAGGGGATCGGAGAATTGCGCATTGTGTGTGTGAAGCAATTGTTACATTGTTAGTGAGAAGAGACATTTCTGCTGAATTACTTCATTGGCCCTCGTTCCTCCGCGATGTCTGCGAACGGCGATTACACAACAACAAAGAACATCGCTGAACAGAACGCGGCTAGATTCCTGATAAACTTATGTCACCCGCGTTTCCTGAAAGGCGATCTTTCATCACACTCTGCTTTACGTAGAACGCGGCCATGTTTGTGTCATTCTCCAGAGGCTCCACATCATTCACATCACTGGTGAATCCTTAAAGGGGAACTCCACTTTCATAAAAAAAAAAAAAAATCGAAATATTATATATATATATTACACACACACTAGATTACCAAAAGTATTGGGACGCCTGCCTTTACACGCACATGAACTTTAATGGCATCCCAGTCTTAGTCTGTAGGGTTCAATATTGAGTTGGCCCCGCCCTTTGCAGCTATAACAGCTTCAACTCTTCTGGGAAGGCCGTCCACAAGGTTTAGGAGTGTGTCTATGGGTAGAGGTCTTGAGGCAATGTCTCTAGTTGTATTAGGTCTGTAGTAGGGGTAATAATTGTTGTAGTGGGCTGTTGGCCTTGTAGGGGGTCTGTGGTAGTGGGCTGTTGGCCTTGTAGGGGGTCTGTGGTAGTGGGCTGTTGGCCTTGTAGGGGGTCTGTGGTAGTGGGCTGTTGGCCTTGTAGGGGTCTGTGGTAGTGGGCTGTTGGCCTTGTAGGGGTCTGTGGTAGTGGGCTGTTGGCGTTGTAGGGGTCTGTGGTAGTGGGCTGTTGGCCTTGTAGGGGTCTGTGGTAGTGGGCTGTTGGCTATGAAGGCTATGTGTGGGGAAAACTAACACTGCACATCACCCTGAACACACCATCCCCACTGTGAAACATGGCGGTGGCAGCACCATGTGGTGGGGATGCTTTTCTTCAGCAGGGACAGGGAAGCTGGTCAGAGTTGATGGATGGAGACAAATACAGGAAATACAGGAAACCTGTTAGACTGCAAAAGACTTGAGACTGGGGGGGGGTTAACCTTCCAGCAGGACAACGACCCTAAAGTACAGCCAGAGCTACAATGGGATGGTTTAGATCAAAGCCTATTCATGTGTTAGAATGGTCCAGTCACAGTCCAGACCTAAATCCCATTGAGAATCTGTGGCAAGACTTGAAAATCGCTGATCGCAGACGCTCTCCATCCAATCTGAGAGAGACAGAGATATTTTACACAGAAGAATGGGGAGAAATGTCAAGTGCAAAAAAAAAAAAAAAAGGAATTTTCTAGCAAAAAAAAAATAATAATAAAAAAAGTGCAGACTAAGTGGGCCAATCACACAAGCAGGTTGGGGGGGGGGGGGGGGGGGGGGGGGGGGTGCTCTGTATATTATCGGTGTCCTGAACGCCTCAAGGCAGCCATAATACATTTTTACAGAAAATGACAGCGGCTGCAGATTGAAAAGGAAAGTTTTTTTTTTTTTTATAAAATTATTAGAAAAATCATTTGTGTTGCAACTATATAGGTTATATTATTATTATTTTTTCCTTGTGGAATTATCTTTTAAGTTCAGATGAGCAAAGCTGAATATAGCTGCGGGTCTTCCTGGTCATTTTTTTAAATTATTTTTTTTTAATTCAACATCATAATGTTATTTACATAAAGTGTGATTTTTTTTTTATTTATTTTTTTTAAACAATAATCAAGTTCAACAAAATCAAATAAATAAAAATGCGACAGTGTTTGTTACAAAGCAGAATTTTAATGGCGGTAGATAAAGTCTTTTGAGCGTCACACAGGGTAAAACTTCCTTCAGGCCGGCGCTCCTGACAGCGGCGATCCGCCCCGTTGTTTATCGCTGGCGGAGCTTTTTTTCCCTGCAAACCACATGGCATCCCGCCCAGGCTCACCGCTAATTACTTTAAACACAGCGCCATTGTGTGATTTGTTTTATTGGCTTGCATGCATCGCCGCCCGTAATGACAGAGGTGTCACTTAGCAGGTAGTTCTACGGATGAAAAGGTCTTATAGGAGATTAGGAAGGCTGGAAGCAGCGACATCGGGTTCCTTCTCCTCTCTCTGTGTCGGGTGAACGGTGAGACAACCTGGAGCCCAAGGAAATCCAAAAACCTGTTCTTCTGATATACATCCCGCTGTTCTGTAGTGTCCTATCTGGGGGGAAAGAAAAGGCAAAATAATGAATAAGACAGAAAAGCGGTCTCTTGCTCCCCCCCCCCCACACACACACACACTCCAAACCGCATCAAATAGTGGGTGTAGTCATATTCTGGGGTGCGCTACGTACAGAGTGAAGAGTTCAGGGGTGCGCTACGTACAGAGTTCAGGGGTGTGCCAAGTACAGGGTTCAGGGGTGTGCCAAGTACAGAGTTTAGAGTTCGGGGGGGGGGGGGGCTACATGCAGGGTTTAAAGGTGCGCTACATACAGAGTGCAGGGTTCCGGGGTGCGCTACGTACAGAATGCAGGGTTCCGGGGTGCGCTGCGTACAGAGTGCAGGGGTGCGCTACGTACAGAGTGCAGGGTTCTGAAGCGCGCTACGTACAGAGTGCAGGGTTCTGAAGCGCGCTACGTACAGAGTGCAGGGTTCTGAAGTGCGCTACATACAGAGTGCAGGGTTCTGAAGTGCGCTATGTACAGAGTGCAGGGTTCAGGGGTGCTCTACGTACAGAGTGCAGGGTTCAGGGGTGCGCTACATACAGAGTGTAGGGTTCAGGGGTGCGTTACGTACAGAGTGTAGGGTTCAGGGGTACACTACGCACAGGTGTCAGGGGTACACCATGTACAGTGCAGGGTTCAGGGGTGCGCTACATACAGAGTGCAGGGTTCCCGGGGTGTGCTATGTACAGAGTGCAGAGTTCAGGTGTGAGCTACGTACAGAGTGCAGATTTCAGGGGTGCGCTACGTACAGAGTTCAGGAGTGCGCTACCTACAGAGTGCAGAGTTCAGGGGTGTGATATGTACAAAGTGCAGGGTTCAGGGGTGCGCTACTTACAGAGTTCAAGGGTGCGTTGCGTACAGAGTGCAGAGTTCAGGGGTGTGCTACGTACAGAGTGCAGAGTTCCCAGGGTGTGCTATGTACAGAGTACAGAGTTCAGGGGTGCGCTACGTACAGAGTTCAGGGGTACGCTATGTACAGAGTACAGGGGTGTGCTATGTACAGAGTGCAGAGTTCAGGGGTGTGCTGCATACAGAGTGCGTCTTCTTCCCCCCTCCCTTTTCAAAGCCCCACCACCTTCCATATATCTTACTTTTGTTGCTGTATTAAGCTGAAGCTTTTCTCTAGTACCTTCCCCCACACTGTGGGTGGCTCCGCCTCTCTCACTTGCAGGGAGATCATAAAGTGGGGGAAATCGCCGCCTTCCTGTCCGTCTCCTGCGGGGGAGGGGAGGGGGGTGGTGGTTAGTTTGCCGCCCCCACTCCCCCATATACTGAGCACCAGCCGCCACTGTAGCTGACCACATCGAACATGTCTGAGCAGTGTGCGTCAGCACAACCAATTGCAGTCTCCAGCAGGGGAACCATGTGATACGGTGGCAATGCTAAAGCACCACTGGGAGTTGTTACCCCATAACAGGAAGTGCCTGCTCCTGAGGAAGTCACACATTTGAAGACGAAACGCGTAGGATGGAACATCCAGCGACATTAGATTCGCTTTTTTGGGGCGCTTCTCGTTTTAATCTCAATTCCGACATATGCAAGTGCCTTGGCTTTGTGCTTTTTTTCTTAAAAATAAATAAACTTTATTACAATAATAGGGGCTCTCTTCCATTTATCTGTGTGGCCTTTCCATGTGGTTTATGAGCGATACCGGTGAGAAGGGCCGCCACCAGGGGGGGACAGGCATCTGTAAGGGGCCCGGCTTGCCCCCCTCTGTTTTTTTTTTGCATTACAAATGTAAGGGGCCCAATGGTCCCCTTACAGGACCAGCTGGCGCCCCCTACCTTTTTATTTATTTATTGCATTACCACCTGTAAGGGGCCTGATGGAGAGAAGAGAACAGGGCTGGACTGGGACAAAAATTTGGCCCTGGACTTCATCCAGACTGGCCCACTTTGACAGGTCTCTCCTATGGCGGCCGGACAACTCCCGCACCCCCCGGCCACCCAAGCCCCCTCTCCCCCTTCACTAGCCGGTCTACTTTATTAGAGTAGAACAGCTGGTACTGGTACTTTTATAGGCAGTACCAGTGGGGAAGCTAGACATTATTTAACCCGGGGGCAAAGAAATAGTTGGGTGCCCCCCCCCCCCCATGGAAACAAGATTAGGCAGAAGTGAGAAACTGCCAGGGCCATAGCTGTTGAGTCAGCTGTCTGTCCCCCCCCCCCCCCGTGCTCCTTCTGGTTCCCCCCCATGCTCCTCTCGCCCCCCCTGGTGAGCACTGTGGGGAGGGAAAGGAGGTGAGCGCTGCGGGGAGGAAGAGACAGGAAGTGACCGCGGCGGTCCGCGGTCACTGAAGCCGGCCCACTGAGCCATCGGCCCACCTGGAGTCCCAATGGCCAGTCCATCCCTGGAAGAGATTACACTTTTTTTTTTTTCGTCAGCACCCCCCCCCCCCTCCCTCCTGGTTCTCTGCTCCAGCGGGGCCTTGACTAAAGCTGTGTAAGGTGGACCTTGGGCCCCCTTAGTACCAATTGAGAATCGTTTACAAACCACGTCCTACCTGAGTATTGTTGCTAACCATGTCCATCCCTTTATGACTGCAGTGTCCCCATTGTCTGATGGCTCCTCCCAGCAGGATAATGTCACCATGTCACAGACCTCCAATCATCTCACCGCTGGACAATGAGGTCCCTGTCCTCCAATTGTCTCCACACCCCCCTACATCTCATCCAATAGAGACCCTCAGGGATGTGGTTATCAGGTCACTATGGAGCGAAATCTCTGAGGAACGTCTCCAACAACTTGTTGTATCTATTCCACCAAGAATGAAGGCCAAAGGGGGTCCAACCTGTTACTAGCAAGGTGGACCTCAAAGGGGGTCCAACCCGATACTAGCAAGGGGGGCCTCAAAAAGGGGGTCCAACAAGTTAATAGCAAGGTGGACCTAATAAAGGGGGTCCAACCCGTTACTAGCAAGGTGGACCTAATAAAGGGGGTCCAACAAGTTACTAGCAAGGTGAACCTCATAAAGGGGGTCCAACCCGTTACTAGCAAGGTGGACCTCATAAAGGGGGTCCAACCCGTTACTAGCAAGGTGGACCTCATAAAGGGGGTCCAACCCGTTACTAGCAAGGTGGACCTCATAAAGGGGGTCCAACCCGTTACTAGCAAGGTGGACCTCATAAAGCTGTGTAAGGGGCCCCAAAATTTGTGAAGGCTGCCCTGCCGGTGAGAGGTAAAGGGCGGTTGGAGTAAAAAATAGGGCTCCGACTGGAGTCCTACTATTGAAAATACTTGGGCGTATTGCAACTCTCTTGCTTACTCGAGGAGCCCCCTCCATCCGGTTGGGGGGGTGAGAGATTTTGGGGCACACTGAGTAGGCGACACCGATGTGGAAATGACCACTAAGGTGGCACTTATTTTGGATGGAGTAGCACAGTGGACAGTTCACAGGGGGACTTTTATATGTTTTGTACTATTATACAGATTTATATAATTTTGGTTGAGTTTTCTTAAATTATTTCGGCACTGTACCCCCCCCCCCCCCCCAAATTAAAGGTTTATTCGTATAAAAATAAAAAGTCCTCAACGAGTCCTCCACCAAAACAGTCCTGACGCCAGAGGACCGGATTCCTCCCTGATCCGCTCGGAGACACAATAATTCCTGGATTAATCCTCTGCTGGTCAATCTGTCTATTCATAGCCGGAGACATCACTGCGAGCGGGAACGGCGTCCATATTTAAATCAACGGTCGCCGCTGGCAGACGAGAGACACAAACACTGTGCGCAGGCCGCGGGGGGAGTCGGTCTATTTTAAGGACGTAAACATTTCTGGAGTCCAGAATCCGTGTCAGGAAAAAAAAAACATTGGCGACGGTTCTATAGGAGCGTCACTCGCTGGCTCCATATGCCATAAAGCACTCTGATTGCCAATCAAAGCTCCTCCCACTGGTCACCTTACAGTCCCCGTCACACGTTGCTTTAAAAATTACACTCGACAGCCACTTTATTAGGTACACCTGTTCAATTTGGGCCCCCCATGGGTTACACACCACGGCCTACCTGAGTATTGTTGGTGACCATGTCCATCCCTTTATGACTACAGTGTCCCCATCTTCTGATGGCTCCTCCTAGCAGAATGATGTCACATGTCACAAAGACCCAATCATCTCACCACTGGACAATAAGTTCCCAGTCCTCCAATGGCCTCCACACTCCCCACATCTCATCCAATAGATATCCTCAGGGATGTGGTTATGTCACTATGGAGGAAAATCTCTGAGGAACGTCTCCAACACCTTGTTGTATCTATTCCACCAAGAATGAAGGGGAAAGAAGGTCCAACCCGATACTAGCAAGGTGGATCTAATAAAGGGGGTCCAACCCGCTACTAACAAGGTGGACCTAATAAAGGGGGTCCAACCCGCTACTAACAAGGTGGACCTAATAAAGGGGGTCCAAACCGCTACTAACAAGGGGGACCTCATAAAGGGGGTCAACCCGCTACTAACAAGGTGGACCTAATAAAGGGGGTCCAACCCGCTACTAACAAGGTGGACCTAATAAAGGGGGTCCAACCCGCTACTAACAAGGTGGACCTAATAAAGGGGATCCAAACCGCTACTAACAAGGTGGACCTAATAAAGGGGGTCCAAACCGCTACTAGCAAGGTGGACCTAATAAAGGGGGTCCAAACGGCTACTAGCAAGGTGGATCTAATAAAGGGGGTCCAACCTGCTACTAACAAGGTGGACCTAATAAAGGGGGTCCAACCCGCTACTAACAGGGTGGACCTAATAAAGGGGGTCCAACCCGCTACTAACAGGGTGGACCTAATAAAGGGGGTCCAACCCGCTACTAACAAGGTGGACCTAATAAAGGGGGTCCAACCCGCTACTAACAAGGTGGACCTAATAAAGGGGGTCCAACCCGCTACTAACAAGGTGGACCTAATAAAGGGGGTCCAACCCGCTACTAACAAGGTGGACCTAATAAAGGGGATCCAAACCGCTACTAACAAGGTGGACCTAATAAAGGGGGTCCAAACCGCTACTAACAAGGTGGACCTAATAAAGGGGGTCCAAACCGCTACTAGCAAGGGGGACTTCATAAAGGGGGTCCAACCCGCTACTAACAAGGTGGACCTAATAAAGGGGGCCCAAACCGCTACTAACAAGGTGGACCTTATAAAGGGGGTCCAACCCCCTACTAGCAAGGTGGACCTAATAAAGGGGGTCCAACCCGATACTAACAAGGTGGACCTAATAAAGGGGGTCAAACCCGCTACTAGCAAAGTGGACCTAATAAAGGGGGTCCAACCCGATACTAACAAAGTGAATCTAATAAAGTGTCCGGTGAGAGTGTGTGTGTGTGTGTGTATATATATACACATACAAATATATACACAGTGGAACCTCAAATTACGAGTATAATCCGTTCCAGGAGAATGCTCGTAATCCAAAGCACTCACATATCAAAGCGAGTTTCCCCCATTGAAGTCAATGGAAACTTAAATAATTTGTTCTGCATTGACTTCAATGGCACACAATACCGCATGCAGCCAGAGGTGAGGGGGGCGCCGGAGAGCCTCGGAAACAGCCGAAAAGGCCAGAGGACAGCTCAGCTGACCTCGGAAAGGCTCGGGAACGGAGTATTAGCGTGTCTTTTCGAGCATTTCTGAACGGCGCGGTTTGACCTTGGCGCCCCCCAGGCCAAACGTGGTACTGCACACCGCTTTGGCCTGAATCCTGCTTGTTTTGCAAGACAAGACGTCCAAACCAAGTTGGGATTTAAAAAAAATACAGCGCTCGTATTGCAAAACGCTCGAAAACCGCGTTACTCGCAATGCGAGGTTCCACTGTGTGTATAATATATAAATATCTCTCACTCTCTCTCATTATATATATATAATCTCTCATATCTATCTATCTATCTATCTATCTATATATACACACATACATACATACACACACGCCCATACATATACACAAGCCTTGCATTTCTAATTTAAACTGAACGGGTTGCTTCATTAGGTGAGGGTTCACATATACTTTACATTTCAATAGATCTAAAAAAAAAAAAAAAAAAAAGGGATCTGCGGCCGTTGACTTACTGTATGTAAAAGAGTTATAAATTCCATTGACAAATGCGTGTCAGTGACCACACCTGTGCAAACAATGTCATCAATGAGACACAGCGATTGTTGTGTGCGGTATTGACGACACCAATTTATGTAACAGCAGTGAGCTGGCATTGTTCTTGTATGAGAAATTTGGACAGGAAGTAAGTTAGCCATATACTGGAAAATACAACCCCCCCCTCCCCCTCCCCCTAATACACCTCTCAAGTTCCTGAAATATTTTCATATCTAAATATAAATTCCAGTAAAAGATTGAAGAGCCGAGTCCATCAAAAGAACATACAAATACTTTTTACTACTACTATTGTATTTTATTATTATACAAGATGCTTTACTATTTTTTTTTATCCTATTTTATATATAAGATGCTGAGGCTCGGCCTGCATTGCCTGCCGCTTGCTCCGGTTTTCTGTCCTTCCCCAATCATTGGCCTGTAACTTCCAAGGGCGGCTCCTTGGCTTGCTGGGTCCTGCGGTTCCCCGCCGGTGACCCCCTTCCATGCACGCTTCCAGGAAGAGGACTACTGGATGACATAATATTGCAGCCAGAGATCCATTGACATGCCTCTGCGAGGCGGCTTGCAAGGGCCACGCATGCACAGTAGTGCTATGGATTATGGGATATGTGGTCCAGAGAAAGGTTACCGTGAATGCAGCCATGAGTGCGCACTCCCTGACCAGAAGTTTGGGTAAGCGGAGGCTGTGCCTGTTTAGGGCCCATTGCACATGGGGCTGTCTAGGAGCTGAGGCATTTCCAGTGTTTTAAGCGCCCAGCCCCGCGGCAGTCCACGGGGCGGGGGAAAAACAGCGGCAGTCCACGGGGCGGGGGAAAAACAGCGGCAGTCCACGGGGCGGGGGAAAACAGCGGCAGTCCACGGGGCGGGGGAAAAACAGCGGCAGGCCAACGGGGCGGGGGAACGGGGCGGGGGGAAACAGCGGCAGGCCAACGGGGCGGGGGGAAAAACAGCGGCAGGCCAACGGGGCGGGGGGAAAAACAGCGGCAGGCCAACGGGGCGGGGGGAAAAACAGCGGCAGTCCACGGGGCGAGGGAAAAACAGCGGCAGTCCACGGGGCGGGGGAAAAACAGCGGCAGTCCACGGGGCGGTGGAAAAAACAGCGGCAGGCCAACGGGGCGGGGGAAAAACAGCGGCAGGCCACGGGGCGGTGGAAAAAACAGCGGCAGGCCAACGGGGCGGGGGGGAAAAACAGCGGCAGGCCAACGGGGCGGGGGGGAAAAACAGCGGCAGGCCAACGGGGCGGGGGGGAAAAACAGCGGCAGGCCAACGGGGCGGGGGGAAAAACAGCGGCAGGCCAACGGGGCGGGGGGAAAAACAGCGGCAGGCCAACGGGGCGGGGGAGAAACAGCGGCAGGCCAACGGGGCGGGGGGAAAAACAGCGGCAGGCCAACGGGGCGGGGGGAAAAACAGCGGCAGGCCAACGGGGCGGGGGGAAAAACAGCGGCAGGCCAACGGGGCGGGGGGAAAAACAGCGGCAGGCCAACGGGGCGGGGGGAAAAACAGCGGCAGGCCAACGGGGCGGGGGGAAAAACAGCGGCAGGCCAACGGGGCGGGGGGAAAAAACAGCGGCAGGCCAACGGGGCGGGGGGAAAAACAGCGGCAGGCCAACGGGGCGGGGGGAAAAACAGCGGCAGGCCAACGGGGCGGGGGGAAAAACAGCGGCAGGCCAACGGGGCGGGGGGAAAAAACAGCGGCAGGCCAACGGGGCGGGGGGAAAAACAGCGGCAGGCCAACGGGGCGGGGGAAAAAACAGCGGCAGGCCAACGGGGCGGGGGGAACGGGGCGGGGGAAACAGCGGCAGGCCAACGGGGCGGGGGGAAAAACAGCGGCAGGCCAACGGGGCGGGGGGAAACGGGGC
The DNA here is from genome assembly GCA_029574335.1 of Rana kukunoris. NCBI lineage: Eukaryota > Metazoa > Chordata > Amphibia > Anura > Ranidae > Rana > Rana kukunoris. Next base: position 153,197,986 of record CM056060.1, read on the forward strand.
GGGGGGAAAAACAGCGGCAGGCCAACGGGGCGGGGGGAAAAACAGCGGCAGGCCAACGGGGCGGGGGAAAAACAGCGGCAAACGGGGCGGGGGGAAACAGCGGCAGGCCAACGGGGCGGAGGGAAAAACAACGGCAGGCCAACGGGGCGGGGGGAAAAACAGCGGCAGGCCACGGGGCGGGGGGAAAAACAGCGGCAGGCCACGGGGCGGGGGGAAAAACAGCGGCAGGCCACGGGGCGGGGGGAAAAACAGCGGCAGGCCACGGGGCGGGGGGGAAAACAGCGGCAGGCCAACGGGGCGGGGGGAAACAGCGGCAGTCCACAGGGCGGGGGGAAACAACGGCAGTCCACGGGGCGGACGGCAGCGTGGCAGTCCGCGATGCAGAGAGTGGTGTCAGATAAGTGGATGGTGTCTGCGGGGCAGGGGAACAGCATTCAGCAGGGCAGAGGGTGGCGTCAGTCAGCAGGGGCAGGGGAACGGCGTCAGTAGATTAGTGGATGATGTCTGCGGGGCAGGGGAACGGCGTCAGCAGGGCAGAGGGTGGTGTCAGTCAGCAGGGGATCGCTCACTGTGTTAATTCAGAAAAGGAAGATGCTGGTAAATTAAAAATCAGTTCGGGATCCGTTCCAGGGGTCGGCAAGGAAGGATCGCAGTCTACCTGTCACCTGCCCACAATCAGCGGGTAGATCGTAATCTTTATGTTGCTGACCCTCGGCCTACACCGACAGCAAGGCCACTATTCAAAGTTGCACAGTTTGTTTGTATCTAGAGGCGCTCCTTTACCTGCATAGGCAGGTTTTGGTAAAGGTAAACTAACCCTTTAACTGTGGTAGAGAACAGTCAGGTAACAGTCCTGGCTGTGCTGTCTGTCAGGGTTGTGTTGCTCGGAGCCAACAGCCTGGAAATTATTTGTTGGCCTTTCCAGAACTAAACCCCCGAGAGCACGATGGTGATTTTTCCAAGCCACGCTGTACTTCAGCCAATCTCACGAAGAACACAACCCTGCCCACCGAAAATCATTTGTTTTCCTGTAAGTCGCAGAAGAGAAAACCGCGTTTATATTTAGCTGTAAATTTGGAGGGGGCGACTTCAGAAATCTCAGAATCGCAGCCTGTGAGAGCCCCACGAAAGGGGCCAACTCGTGATTTGCATAAACTCACCGATGTGAAACTTGTGAGGGAGTTTGTCAGAATCCTCCTCTTCTGGCTCCAGCTCACCCCCCCCCCCTGTTTAATATTTCACTCACATAAAGAGGAAGTGTGACCTCAGCGATCGTTTCTGCTGAATAAAACGATGACTTCTCTAAAGAGGGCAGAGAAATGCATTTCACAGGAACAGAATGACAGAGCCGGCCGAGCTTTTCATTGCAAAAGTCGAATGACTCACGCCACTCAGAAGAAGATTTAGAAGAAAGAAGCAACCTGCGAGACCGATAAAAAGGCTAACAGCATTGCCGGGACTTCCTCTTCTGTGAACGGCGTTGTGAAACTATCCCGCTATCGCACGCGGCACGCTGCCAGCTGATGAAGTCAGACACCTTGGGTCTGTAATGAGGGATGCAACGATCCGGACAGCTGCACTCCCAATAACATCCGTCATTTGTAAAAACACTCCAATACAGCACTATAAGAACAGAGGAAAAGTCAAAGCATTTTGCGCCATCTCCGCACTTACTCGTGACACGGGCAACACGTTTCGTGCTATCTCCGCACTTACTCGTGACATGGGTAACACGTTTTGTGCCATCTCTGCACTTACTAGTGACATGGGTAACACGTTTCGTGCCATCTCTGCACTTACTAGTGACATGGGTAACACGTTTCGTGCCATCTGCGCACTTACTCGTGACACGGGTAACACATTTCGTGCTATCTCTGCACTTACTCGTGACGCGGGCAACACGTTTCGTGCTATCTCCACATTTACTAGTGACACAGGAAACACGTTCTGTGCTATCTCCGCGCTTACTCGTCACACGACATTTTTCTGTAAAGGTGAACTTACATTTTAAGCTTTGACAAAAAACAAAAACTGGAAGCGGATTGGATTCTATGTAGAGCTGCACCAGGTTTTGCACTCTTCAGATTTAGTACAGCAATAGTACAACAGTTTTAGTACACTCCAATACAGCAATATGTCGCTGTGGGCACAGAGTTAAAGTTAACGCATTTCGTGCTAGCGTTGCGCTTACCAGTGACACGACCAAAACGTATTATGCAATCTCCTTGTTTGATCATGACCGTCAGGGAGATTCGTGCCATCTCAGTACCTACTCATGACAGTCAACGAGTTTCGTGCCATCTCAGTACCTACTCATGACCGTCAGGGAGATTCGTGCCATCTCAGTACCTACTCATGACATCCATCAAAATGAAGAGCCTCAAAGAAACAATGCCTCCATTGATGGGGCAATACACAATACAATAATACCCGGTGAAGCTGTTCATGGTAGCCAGTCAGCTTCTGACTTCAGTTCAGCTTTGACAAAAAAACAAAACAAAGGAAAAAGCGGATTAGTTTCTATGCAGAGCTGCACCAGATTTTGTACTCTCCAGTTTTAGTAAATCAACCTTAATATGTTCTGTTATGTATTCTTTTGAGATTGGTGACCTGTTAAACACGACATATCTTGGTATATTCTATGTAAGATGGGAATGTTGACAATACCTTCTCTGGGATATAAATAAAGCCTGGCACATCACTTATTAATAAAAGGTTACGGAGAAATTCACTTACCAGAGCTTCAGAAGAAATTCTTTATTAGGGGAGTCACCAGTTTCACCCACAGCTTGACATAGCGGCTCGGGTGCCGGAAAGTAGAAGGAGTCACTTCACTTGATCGCTCGTACAGGCTTTGCTGCTCCTGAAACACATAAGGAAATAGTTTTTAGAACCATTCAGCAACAACAGCCTGTAGGAGGATTACAAATTTAGCCTGGACTAGTCATCTGGCCAATAGCCATAGGTACGCGCACAGGGTGTACCAGGTGTGCCCAGGCACACCCTTATCACCCTGTACAGCACAGATTCCCCCTACTGCCCTGGCTCCCCCCCGCAGCGCTTCCAGCTTCCCCCCTCTCCTTTTCCGCCAGCTGTTGCTGCGGGGATGTTTTAGAATGAGTAGGGAAGGGGCCATAATGTATGTAATTTGCCAGCCCCTTCCCTTTCTGAATGAACATTGTTAGTGGTCAGTAATGTGCGTTTGAGCTTTGGGGTTCAGATCCTAATGCAATAGGCATCTATGTTAATAGCAGAAGGGCTGAAAAGCCTCAAAGTATGACGTCACATTCAGAGGTCTCAATTTAAAGAACAGGTATCGGTTTTTATAGCTTTTTTACAGTCTTTTATTTATGGTTTAACCACTTAAGACCAAAATGCAGGTAAAGGACCTTGCCCCTTTTTGCGATTCGCCACTGCATCGTTTTAACTGACAATTGCGCGGTCGTGTGACGTGGCTCCCAAACAAAATTGGCGTCCTTTTTTCCCCACAAGTAGAGCTTTCTTTTGGTGGTATTTGATCACCTCTGCGATTTTTATTTTTTGCGCTATAAACAAAAATAGAGCGACAATTTTGAAAAAAATTCAATATTTTTTACTTTTTGCTATAATAAATATCCCCCCAAAATATATATACATTTTTTTCCCTCAGTTTAGACCGATACGTATTCTTCTACCTATTTTTGGTAAAAAAAAAAAATCGCAATAAGCGTTTATCGGTTGGTTTTTGCAAAATTTATAGCGTTTACAAAATAAGGGATAGTTTTATTGCATTTTTTTAAAAAATTTTTTTACTACCAATGGCGGCGATCAGCGATTTTTTTCGTGACTGCGACATTATGGCGGACACTTCGGACAATTTTGACACATTTTTGGGACCATTGTCATTTTCACAGCAAAAAATGCATTTAAATAGCATTTTTTACTGTGAAAATGACAGTTGCAGTTTGGGAGTTAACCACAAGGGGGCGCTGTAGGGGTTATGTCTTCCCTGTGTGTGTTTACAACTGTAGGGGGGTGTGGCTGTAGGTGTGACGTCATCGATCGCGTCCCCCTATAACAGGGATGACGCGATCGATGCTGCCGCCACAGTGAAGCACGGGGAAGCCGTGTTTACACACGGCTCTCCCCGTTCTTCAGCTCTGGGGACCGATCGCCGCACTCCAGCTGCGATCGGGTCCGCGAGTCCCGGAGCTTCGGACCGTGTCAAGGGAGCGCGCCGCGGGAGAGCGCCCTTGACCCACGGCTGGGTACTAAAACCGACGTAAATATACGTGGATGTGCCCAGCCGTGCCATTCTGCCGACGTATAAGTGCAGGAGGCGGTCCTTAAGAAGTTAAATAACTTTCTTTGTGTAGTTGGCTGGAAGTTTGTGCACAGCTGACCATCACAACTATATGATCTTGAGGACCTTGCATTACATTACGAAAACTTTAGTCATAAATATAGATAGGGTGGTTCCCCATATCTCCCCCCTTACACCCCTGACCGGCCATTAATATCCGATCGTGTGTACAGGCCTTTAGACTCATGGGTCGGATCAGTTTTGCTTAGATAATCTGTCCACTGATCTCCTGCCGAGCTGAGCAGAGCGGGCAGATGACATGTCTTGTCCAGCCGGCTCTGCTCTAAGGCAGTAGGACGTAAATGGACCAGCAGCTCTCCGTTTACCCCCCGACTGCCCTCCAATCCAATGTGGCCAATTGGTGGATTGGACTGGAGATAGGTGTAAAACGGACACAAGTTAGTTTACATCCTCCACTCCATAGAGGGTAATGGAAGGTCCGATCGGGTCTGTCTAAAAAACGGACAGGTGGACCCCCGATCAGACCTCTGTGAAAGGGGCCTTACTCGTACCAATAATGTGAAAATGCCGACATGCGTCGTCCTGATTGATGTGAATCTTATAAATCTTGATACGAATATCACAACGTGAACATTTCTTGCAGCCCGTTTAGTATTTGTCCTGTACTTATTCCCTAAGACCCTACAAAAGTGATAATGAAAAAAATAATACAGCTCCACCGGGCTCAGCAATATTGGACAGCATGCTTTCACTCCTACTCCCAGTTCAGTACTGATATCATAAATACAATAAATAGACACTCCAAAGAAAATGTTTTGAAGCAGTTATAATAGCCATTGTCTTCAGATAATCTCATTTCACATGCAGCTGTTTCTCGATACTATCAGGGGACTCCGATCTGTTCAGGCTACAATTATCTGCAAGTACATTTACTATGGGGAGTTTCAGCTCTGCCACCTGGCCCTCTGTTAAGCACCTGCCCTTTCAAGTTGGAGAAAAACTCCTGAAACCATTCTGCCACAAGACCTAGAAGACCCCCGACTTAGTTGGGGTAGGCGGTACACTTTGGTGGGGGTGGGTCAGCCACGCCTCTTGACCGTTGACCTCTGGGGACCCACCATCTGACCTTTGGGGGAGGGCTCTATTAGGGCTCTATTAGGGGGAGGGGGACAGCACGAAGGACGTAAGGGGACAGCACGAAGGACCGAGGGGGACAGCACGAAGGACCGAGGGGGACAGCACGAAGGACCGAGGGGGACAGCACGAAGGACCGAGGGGGACAGCACGAAGGACCGAGGGGGACAGCACGAAGGACGGAGGGGGACAGCACGAAGGACGGAGGGGGACAGCACGAAGGACGGAGGGGGACAGCACGAAGGACGGAGGGGGACAGCACGAAGGACGGAGGGGGACAGCACGAAGGACGGAGGGGGACAGCACGAAGGACGGAGGGGGACAGCACGAAGGACGTAAGGGGACAGCACGAAGAACCGAGGGGGACAGCACGAAGGACGGAGGGGGACAACACGAAGGACGGAGGGGGACAGCACGAAGGACGGAGGGGGACAGCACGAAGGACGGAGGGGGACAGCACGAAGGACGGAGGGGGACAGCACGAAGGACGGAGGGGGACAGCACGAAGGACGGAGGGGGACAGCACGAAGGACGGAGGGGGACAGCACGAAGGACGGAGGGGGACAGCACGAAGGACGGAGGGGGACAGCACGAAGGACGGAGGGGGACAGCACGAAGGACGGAGGGGGACAGCACGAAGGACGTAAGGGGACAGCACGAAGAACCGAGGGGGACAGCACGAAGGACGGAGGGGGACAACACGAAGGACGGAGGGGACAGCACGAAGGACGGAGGGGGACAGCACGAAGGACGGAGGGGGACAGCACGAAGGACGGAGGGGGACAGCACGAAGGACGGAGGGGGACAGCACGAAGGACGGAGGGGGACAGCACGAAGGACGGAGGGGGACAGCACGAAGGACGGAGGGGGACAGTCAGCGGTGATCGTTGCAGCTTTGGGGGGAGTTACAAACACCGATCACTGCTGTATAACTTAACTAAAGCAGCTGAAAAGGGGGCAGATCAGTGCTAGCAACTCCCCCATGCATCGATTACCCCTGACTGCCCAGGTATCAGGTGAAGCATTTACCCGAGTACAAGCACTCAGGGAAATGCTCGGTATCGGTAGCGATACTAGTATCGGGACATCCCTAGTTTCTATGCAGAGGTGCATCGGATTTTGCACTCTCCATGTATAGTAAATGAACCCCATATTGCTACATTCTCCATAATGTACAATAAAATATCCGGAAGGGATGTTGGAAGGACCTCATAATGGGCACAGCACATGTGCAGTCCTGTGAATTCCCAGATCTTATCAGTACAGTCCCCAAAAGCTAAATGGGACTTATGTGGCTTAACTCCCCAGTATCTACCCGAAACCGGAACCATCATTCACTCATTCTTTTCTCACATTACCAGTCAGACCACTAGGCCCATTGATTTCTAAGCTCATCCCTGTCCACGAGGTAAATAAAAGCCTTTATACCACAACTCTCTAATGGATTGCAAAATGTCCTGTGATAGAAAACCATTGCCAGTAAGTGCACAATGCAGGGTGTGTAATGAGGAAGCTTAACCAAAGCCATCAGGGCCATAAACCACATCACAAAACACATCCCATAGTGTGTAAAAATATAAAAAAAAAAAAAAAAAAAAACTGTGGCACGGTAGCATTTCCTGACTTACTGTAAAACCGCACGAGGGGACATTAAAGGGAAAAAAAAAAAAGCTGAGGCAAGTGACGCGATGACAGCGATGGCCTTGCAGGGGCCGCCGGGGGTTCGGCTTTCTGCAAATAAAGCTTCTTACGCCATAGTCTGCAATTGTCCGAAAACCCTTCGCCATCATCACACGGGAGGAAATGGATACTCATCGAGTGGCTCGTTTTACAATAACTGACACAGCAATTCTTTCATGAAAATGTGAACTGTGGTAAAACTTCACGTCTGGCTTAAAAATAGACCTTCGGGGTCATGTACCGGGCCGATGTATGGGAAGCCGAAACCGATGAATTTTATCGTCGCATCGCACTGGTTCCTATGGATGAGCGTTCGTGGTTTTTAGCCTGGGGGAGCTCATCACTTCCTTCCCAAACAGCCTCTTTTACCTGTTTACTGAGTTTAGGGCAATATTAACCACTTCCTTACCGGGCACTTAAACGCCCCCCCCCCCCCCCCTGCACAGAACAATTTTCAGCACTGATGCACTTTGAATGATAATCGCACGGTCATACAACACTGGGCGACTATGTGGCAGATGAGGTTTAATGTTGATAAATGTAAAGTTATGCACTTAGGGGCTAAGAATATGCATCATACATGCTAGGGGGAGTACAACTGGGGGGATCTGTAGTGGAGAAGGATCTGGGGGGATCTGTAGTGGAGAAGGATCTGGGGGATCTGTTGTGGAGAAGGATCTGGGGGATACGTAGTGGAAAAGGATCTGGGGGGATCTGTAGTGGAGAAGGATCTGGGGGGATCTGTAGTGGAGAAGGATCTGGGGGGATCCGTAGTGGAGAAGGATCTGGGGGGATACGTAGTGGAGAAGGATCTGGGGGGATCTGTAGTGGAGAAGGATCTGGGGGGATCCGTAGTGGAGAAGGATCTGGGGGGATCTGTAGTGGAGAAGGATCTGGGGGGATCTGTAGTGGAGAAGGATGTGGGGGGGATCCGTAGTGGAGAAGGATCTGGGGGGATCTGTAGTGGAGAAGGATCTGGGGGGATCTGTAGTGGAGAAGGATCTGGGGGGATCTGTAGTGGAGAAGGATCTGGGGGGGATCCGTAGTGGAGAAGGATGTGGGGGGGATCCGTAGTGGAGAAGGATGTGGGGGGGATCCGTAGTGGAGAAGGATCTGGGGGGATCTGTAGTGGAGAAGGATCTGGGGGGGATCTGTAGTGGAGAAGGATCTGGGGGGGGGATCTGTAGTGGAGAAGGATCTGGGGGGATCTGTAGTGGAGAAGGATCTGGGGGGGATCTGTAGTGGAGAAGGATCTGGGGGTTTTAGTTGATCATAAGCTCACTAATAACATGCAATGCCAAGCTGCGGTTTCCAAAGCGAGCAAAGTCCTTTCTTGTATAAGAGAGGTATGGACTTCAGAGATAGAGATATCATTTTGCCCCCCCCTGTACAAATCATTAGTAAGACCTCATCTGGAATATGCAGTCCAGTTTTGGGCACCAGTTCTCAAAAAGGATATCGGAGAACTGGAGAAAGTGCAGAGAAGGGCAACTAAACTGATAAGAGGCATAGAGGAGCTCAGCTATGAGGAAAGATTAGAGGAACTGAATTTATTCACTCTTGAGGAGAATAAGGGGGGATATGATCAACATGTACAAATATATAAGGGGGTCCATATAGTGAACTTGGTGTTGAGTTATTCACTTTAAGGTCAACACTGAGGACAAGGGGGCACTCTTTACGTCACATAATATAACTGAGTACTAAGTTCTGTAGGTAAAGTTGATCCGGGGTAAATCCGATTGCCTCTCAGGGGATCAGGAATTTTTTCCCCTCCGGTAGCAATTTGGATCATCGCTCTGCTGTTTTTTTTTGCCTTCCTCTGGATCAACTGTGGGTATGGAGTTGGGTGTATGGGATGTACTGTGTTTTATTTTGTTTGTTTATTTATTTTTTATGGTTGAACTGGATGGACTTGTGTCTTTTTTCAACCTAGCTAACTAAGTAACTATGTAACTATGTAACTGTATCCAAATGAATTTTTTATCACACAAATTGGGCTCTCTTTTGGTGGTATTTAACCGCTTGCCGACCAGCCGCCGCAGTTATACGGCGGCAGGTCGCCTCGGCTGCATGAGATCACGTAGCTCTACGTCATCTCGCGATTCAGCCAATAGGCGCACCCCCCCTGGTCCCGATGCGCGTGCCCGGCGGGCGTGATCACGGCTGGGCACCCGCGATGGCTCGTTACAGAGCGAAAACTGGGAGCTGTGTGTGTAAACACACAGATCCCGGTCCTGTCAGTGGAGAACTGCCTGATCGTCTGTTCATACAATGTATGAACAGCGATCAGTCATTTCCCCTAGTGAGTCCACCCCCCCTACAGTTAGAACACACCCAGGGAACATACTTAACCCCTTCCTCGCCCCCTAGTGTTAACCCCTTCCCTACCAGTAGCATTTTTATAGTAATCAATGCATTTTTATAGCACTGATCGGTATAAAAATGACAATGGTCCCAAAAATGTGTCAAAAGTGTCCGCCATAATGTCGCAGTACCGATAAAAATCGCTGATCGCCGCCATTACTAGTAAAAAAAAAAAAAAAATATTAATAAAAATGCCATAAAACTATCCCCTATTTTGTAGGCGATATAACTTTTGCGCAAACCAATCAATAACCGCTTATTGCCATTTTTTTTTTTACAAAAAATATGTAGAAGAATACGTATCGGTCTAAACTTAGATATTTTGGGGGATATTTATTATAGCAAAAAGTAAAAAATATTAATTGTTTTTCAAAATTCTCGCTCTATTTTTGTTTATAGCGCAAAAAATAAAAACCGCAGAGGTGATCAAATACCACCAAAAGAAAGCTCTATTTGTGGGGAAAAAAGGACACCAATTTTGTTTGGGAGCCACGTCGCACGACCGCAATTGTCAGTTAAAGCGATGCAGTGCCAAATCGCAAAAAGTGGCCCGGTCATTGACCTGAAGTGGTTAATCACCTCCGGGGGTTTTTATTTTTTGATAAACAAAAAAATAGCCAATTACCGGCTCTGTTTACATCACATGATCAGCTGTCATTGGCTGACAGCTGATCACGTGGTAAGGGGTTGGGATCAGCCTCCTCTGTAGTGCCTACTCCTGTGAACTCAGAGGGAAGCGCCTAGAGTAGTGCAGAAAGCGGGATATGAAGAAGAAGGGGACTTCCAATGGCAGGACTGCTCACAGACTGTGAGGGAGCATGGAGCTTGAGCACATGACTGGATAAGGAGGTGAGACTAAATGATGAGTCTGTGTAAGGCAGCAGTGTGATGCAGATGTGCTGGGGGTGGGGAAGGAGAGCCAGAGCATTGGTGTGTATAAGGCAGCAGTGTGATCCAGGGGGAGTGGGACAGAGAGCTGGGGCATTGTGTGTATAAGGCAGCAGTGTGATCCAGGGGAAGGGGGCAGAGCGCCGGAGCATTGTGTGTATAAGGCAGCATTATGATCCAGGGGGAGGAGGCAGAAAGCCAGAGCATTTTGTGTATAAGGCAGCAGTGTGATCTGAGGGGGGGGGGGGGCAGACCTTGTGGACGGCCTTCCCAGAAGAGTTGAAGCTGTTCTAGCTGCAAAGGGTGGGCCAACTCAATATTGAACCCTACGGACTGAGCCAGAGCATTGTGTGTATAAGTCAGCAGTGTGATCCAGGGGGAGGGGGGCAGAGAGCTGGAGCATTGTGTGTATAAGGCAGCAGTGTGATCCAGGGGGGGGGGGGCAGAGAGCTGGAGCATTGTGTGTAAAAGGCAGTAGTGTGATCCAGGGGGAGGGGGGCAGAGAGCCAGGGCATTGTGTGTATAAGGCAGAAGTGTGATCCAGGGAAAGGGGGGCAGAGAGCTGAAACATCATGTGTATAAGGCAGCAGTGTGATCCAGGGGGATGAGGCAGAAAGCCAGGGCATTGAGTGTATAAGGCAGCAGTGTGATCTGGGGGGGGGGGGCAGACCTTGTGGACGGCCTTCTCAGAAGAGATGAAGCCGTTATAGCTGTAAAGGGCGGGGCCAACTCAATATTGACCCCTACGGACTAAGACGCCATTAAAGTTCATGTGTGTCCCAATACTTTTGACAACATGTATATTTTAAGCCGTGTTCGCTCACAGAAGCCTCTCGTCCAGCTGGTCGGCCTCTATGGATGGAGGGACTGCGCTCAGACGGAAGGACTGCGCTCGGATGGAGTCAATGAATTCTGTTGCTGTGGCAGCAATATTTGTGATGGCCCAAAGTCTGTATTTCCTGGCATGACATCTCCAGATCACCGTCACCCATTCCCCTCGGGGCGCGCCTGCTGTTTTCTCAGAAGGGATATAAATAAGTCCATCTGTCAGAGTGGAAGTGATGGAGGAGGAGGAGGAGGGGGGGGTCGTTTTCGGCGGCTCAGAGGGCGCTACGAGTTGACTTAACAAGCCACCGATAACCACAGCAGAAGCCTTGACTTGGCAGCCGCCGGGGGGGGATTCTCATTTACAAAACACTTCTGGGATGACAAAACCTCAAATGCTTTAAATAGAAAGTAGTCCCACACCTCCGCAGAGATACTGCGAAGGGCCTACGACGGGGGGGGGGGCCACCTACGTACACAAAGGGGGGGTCTGAGGATACAATACATGCGTTACATGAGCTGCGGTCCTATAGGCTCGGTTAATGAGGTGAAGGACGTTCTGGAGAACTTTAGAAGCCCGAGAACCTCTGTCAGGTCTTTATTGCAGTCCCGGCCACACCAGGAACAATGGAGGACTCGCGTGACGACCACTTGAACCCGCTGGATCCTTTTTTTTACACCTTGCCGTGTGAATGACGTCTCACCCTCTTCTCTCTCGGTGACCTTCACCAGCAATATAGAAAGTGATGAGAAATCCAAACACTTCACAAGGAAGGTGTGAGAGTTTGCAAACTTGTCTCGACTCGCTGCTAAGACCCCTCCCATTCCTATGCCCCCTCCCCCCAGAACACAACGAGAGTGGCGTCACACGGAAATGAAGCGTACATGTGCAAGAAAAACAAGGCCCAGCGGGGACACTTTTGGAATGAAGGACTCCAGGCTGGAGGATACAGTTAACCACTTGTCCTCCAGAAGATTTACCCCCCCTTCATGACCATTTACGTCCCTTTAAAGGGGTGTTCCAGCCTCTTTTTTATGTTTATTAAAAGTCAGCAGCTACAAAAAGTGTAGCTGCTGGCTTTTAAAGCGGAGCTCCACCCTAAAGTGAAGTCGCGCTGATCGGCGCCCTCCCCCCCTCCGGTGTCACATTTGACACCTTTCACGTGGAGGGGGGTGCAGATACCTGTCTAAAGACAAGTATTTGCACCTACTTCCAGCCACACGTCTCGGGCAAAAGACGGGCATTTCCTGACATCCCGTCCTTCCCCCGTTGTGTGCTGGGAACTCTCGGCTCCCAGCACACAGCGGGAGCCAATCGGCGGGCGCAGCGCGACTCGCACATGCGCCGTAGGGAAGCGGGCAGTGAAGCCGCAGCGCTTCACTTCCTGGTTCCCTCACCGTGGATGGAGGGGGGAGCAGCAGTGTGGCGAGCGATCGCTCGTCCTCTGCTGCGGAGGGGGCTGGACTCCAGGACAGGTAAGTGTCCTAATATTAAAGGTCGGCAGCTGCAGTATTTGTAGCCGCTGGCTTTTAATATATTTTTTTTGAGCGGAGATCCGCTTTAATAAACATACACTTACCTTCTCCACGGTTCCAGCGACACGCCGGATGGGGCTCCGCTCCTCTTCCCCCCCTCCCTGGCCGGCGTCTTCATTCCAAGTGTGGGCACCCGGCTGTGACCGTTTTCGGCTTCACGGCCGGGCACCCACAGCGTATGCGCGAGCGGCGCTGCGCCGTCCCATTGGACAGGCGATCGCCTGGGACCTGTGACGTGTCCCAGGTCATCGCCTACAGGGAGGGGCTTCAGTAAGGCGATTAAGCTAATCGCCTTACCAGCCCCCCGACGGAAGGGAGACAGGAAGTCCCACTCCTCCTGAAGCCCCCACTCCCCCCCCCCCACCCCAAAAAAAATGACATGCCAAATGTGGCAAGTAAGGGGGTGAGGAGTGGGTTAAGCGGGTGGAACTCCGCTTTAAGAAGCCCAGCCGTGGGGCGCGAGCGCGCCGCCGGTGTCCCGCGATCGGTCACAGAGCAGAAGAACGGGGAGAGGTAAGTGTAAACAAACCTTCCTAGTGAGCCTGTCACTGATCGTCTGTTCCCTGTCATAGGGAACGACAATCAGTGACGTCACACGCCCAGCCACGCCCCCTACAGTAAGAAACACACATTAAGGAGTTGTAAAGGAAAACAATTTTTTTGCTGAAATTACTGTTTACAGGGTATAGAGACATAACAGTTAACGGATTCATTATAAAAATGATTAAAAATAGATACAAATCAATCATATAATGTGCCTGCAGTTTCAGTTTCGTTTTTGCATGCTGTTCCTGTCTCTCTGCTGTATAGAGCCAATATAGGGCAGTGATGGTTTGTAAAACGATACCGATTGGTGCTGAGGGGTTTTACACACACCTGATTGATTAGTGACCACAGAGAGAAAGCTCCCAGTACTGTGGTTATCAGGAAACAGACAACCAGGTAGTGTGGAGATCAGAGAAGAATTACAGCATCTTGAGCGCAAAAATTAACAATGAGGACATGAAAACAGCACTGCATTAAGGTAAAGGAAGCTATTAAGATAAAAAAAAAAATCCTTTACAAACCCTTTAACCCCTTGAGCACCCCCTACAGGTTAACCCCTTCACCGCCAGTGTCATTTTCACAGTAATCAGTGCATTTTATAGCGTCTACCAAATAGGGGATAGTTTTATGGCATTTTTATTAATATATTATTTATTTTTTTACTACTAATGGCGGCGATCAGCGTTTTTTTTCCGTGATTGCGACATTATGGCAGACACATCGAACACTGACATTTTTGGGACCATTGTCATTTTCACAGCGAAAAAGTGCTATAAAAATGCACTGATTACTGTGAAAATGTCACTGGCAGTGAAGGGGTTAACCACTAGGGGGCGCTAAGGGGTTATGTGTGCCCTAAGGGAGAGATTCTTACTGTAGGGGGGTGTGGCTGTATGCCTGACGTCACTGATCGTCGTTCACTTTATCAGGGATCAGTGTCACTGTCGCACAGAAGAACAGGGAAGGTTTGTTTACACTCGCCTCTCCCCGTTCTTCAGCTCCGGTGACCCGATCCGGCGGCGATCAGGTCCGCAGTCACGGAGCTTCGGACCGGGTCGCGCCTGAGCCCAGCCGTGCCATTCTGCTGACGTATACGTGCAGGAGGCGGTCCTAAATTGGTTAACGCAGCGCTGCGGGCGTTTAAACAGCGTTTTTCCAGCGTTCTCGAAGCATGGGCAATTTCAGTCCTGCTGTTGGGAGATCATGTGACAATTTTTCTTTTTACAAGTAATGGCGGCGATCAGCATTTTTTTTCCGTGACTGCGACATTATGGCGGACACATCAGACACTTTGACACATTTTTGGGACCATTGTCATTTTCACAGCGAAAAGTGCTATAAAAATGCACCGATTACTGTGAAAATGACACTGGCAGTGAACTGGTTAACCACTAGGGGGGCGCTAAGGGGTTAAGTGTGCCCTAGGTGCTATTTAGGCGTTTTTACAGCGCTTTTAATTCATTTCAATGAAAAGGGGCAGTGGGGGGAGTTACAAGCACCGTTCCCCCCAGTATAGCCTTTCAATAAAGCAGCTGACAGCTGTGGGAGGGAGAGGGGGAGCTGTCAGCTGCTTTATTGAAAGGCTATAAGGGGGGGGGGGGAAATCGGTGCTTGTAACTTCCCCCACCGCCTCACTGATTACCCCCAACTGTACCCCCTGAGTCCTGCTCGGGTCCCCGTCCTCCGCGTATTTCTCCATGGGTCCTCCTCCGGCCCCCCACCTCCCTCCCAGACCTTTCAGGATGGAGAGCAAAGGAAGGAGTAGCAACCCTAGTATATATAATGCTTGGGGGTTCTGAGTAATTTCCTAGCAAAAAAAATGATGATTTTTACTAGGGTTGTCCCGATACCGATACTAGTATCGGTTTCGATGCCGAGTATTTTCAGGAGTACTTGTACTCGCGCAAATACTCCCGATGCCTAAATAGAATACTCCCCCCCGCCGCCGAATCGAAAGCCGTTGCATCGCGCCGCCGCATCGTAAGTCGCTGCAAGGGGTTAAACGCCGTGTGGGAACATCACAGCTTTCATTTGAATAGCTGTAGTGTTCCCGCCCGTATAGACACTCCCCCTTGCTCGGGATTGGATGGGTGATCGTGATCGGTCCAATCCCAAACAAAGGGGGAGTGTCTATACGGGCGGGCTATTCAAATGAATCCTGTGATTTTCTCCATGCGGCTTTCGGCTGCAAAGGTATGGGGGAAATGGCTGAAGGGACATGGGACATGGCTGCATATGTGAGGAACATGGCTAGAGGGGCATGGCTGAACGGACATTGCTGCATATGTGAGGGACATGGCTAGAGGGACATGGGACATTGCTGCATATGTGAGGGACATGGGACATTGCTGCATATGTGAGGGAAATGGGACATTGCTGCATATGTGAGGGACATGGCTAGAGGGACATGGGACATTGCTGCATGTGAGGGACATGGCTGAAGGGACATTGCTGCATATGTGAGGGACATGGCTAGAGGGACATGGCTGAAGGGACATGGCTGCATATGTGAGGGACATGGCTAGAGGGACATGGCTGCATATGTGAGGGACATGGCTAGAGGGAAATGGCTGCATATGTGAGGGACATGGCTAGAGGGACATGGCTGCATATGTGAGGGACATGGCTGCATATGTGAGGGACATGGCTGCATATGTGAGGGACATGGCTGCATATGTGAGGGACATGGCTGCATATGTGAGGGACATGGCTGCATATGTGGGGGACATGGCTGCATATGTGGGGGGACATGGCTGCATATGTGGGGGGACATGGCTGCATATGTGGGGGGACATGTAAAAAAAGTATCGGTATTCGGTATCGGCGACTACTTGGAAAAAAAGTATCGGTACTTGTACTCGGTCCTAAAAAAGAGGCATCGGGACAACCCTAATTTTTACACAAGGAGGAGTGTCAGAATTGGCCTGGGTGGTAAGGGGTTAATGCAACATTTTCCAGAAAACTGTATTTATTAGCATTCGCAACTCCCTCCGTTCTCCCCCTGAGGAAGTCACCTGATGGAGCTGCCGCTGCAGGTCCTGGTTCTCGGTCACCAGAGCGATCTGCGTCTCCAGGTCCCGGTGGACCGACCTGTACCCGAAATTTGGAGAGCCAATGAGAGTGAGGCACGGCATGCTTTTACCTGCTGGGTACAGCCACAGACCTGTGGAGGGTGACAAAAGAAAAAGAGATAAGCCACAAAGTAAGCAAAAGAGAAACCGGTCCTTTCCTTTCACGTAATAAAATGTCATTGTGAGAGAGATCACATCGCAACAAGCAAAACAGAAATGAAAACAGAAAATGTACGGCGCGCGTCACCTGGCTGCACCACACACAGGCCTGCGCTTTGCTGCGGTTTCCTGGCAGGGAGTACAGCAGGATTTACAGTCACTAGACTGTCAGGTTCAGCCAGTTTCACCAAAAATTCGAGACACCCGAGAGCTCCAGTTCTTTGTATCAGAGAAAGCAGAAGAGGAACAAAAGACCTTTTCACACACAACTCTCTTCCTGCCGGCCCGTCATCTGAACCGCGGGCCGCGTGTTATCTGGGCCACATTTACATTCCCCTCATTGATTTCCTTTAACCCCTTCAATACCGGGCTTTTATACCCACCTCCATACCGCGCCTATTCTGGCACTTCTCTCCTACATGTACAAATCATCATTCTTTTGCTAGAAAATTACTCAGAACCCCCAAACACTATACCGTATTTATCGGCGTATACCGCGCACTTATTTGCCCTTAAAATCAGAGCAAAATCGTGGGTGCGCGATATGCGCCGATTCTCGCTTCCCGCGCTGTGTTTGAATCCGCCACGACATATACCGAGCGCAGTACACTCGGCCAGGCTCGGCTCCCCTCGCGGTTATGCGAGAGAAGCCGAGAGGAGCCGAGTGTACTGCGCTCGGTATATGTCGGCGGCGGATTCAAACACAGCGCGGGAAGCGGAGATTGATATTCGCTTCCCGCATTGTGTTTGAACGCGGCCGCCGACATATACCGAGCGCAGTACACTCGGCTCCTCTCGGCTTCTCTCGCATAACCGCGAGGGGAGCCGAGCCTGGCCGAGTGTACTGCGCTCGGTATATGGCGGCGGCGGCGTTCAAACACAGCGTGGAGAGCGGCGATCGGCACAGAGACCAGCGCGGGAGGACGCCGGACCGGACAAGGCCGCCGGGCAAGACACCAAAACTGTAAGTATTAAAACGTCAGGCTGAATTAGGGGTGCGCGCTATACGCCGGTGCACGTAATAGGGCGATAAATACGGTATATGTTTTTTTTTAGCAGACAGGGAATAAAATGGCGGTCATTACAACTTTTTATCTCGCACGGTATTTGCGCAATAATTTTTCTCGAACGCCTATTTTTTTGGAAAAAAAAATGGATTTCATCCCTCCCCCCTCCTCTCCCCTCTCCCTTCCCTTTTTTTCCTTAGTCCCTTGCCCCCCCCCCCTTCTCTTCTTTTCCCCATTCCACCCCAATTGGATTCACGTACTGCCCCCCCCCCCCCCCCCCTAATCTAGTGTATGCCATTTATTTAGAGATCAACGCAACGTCCCCCATGTCCGCCACAGGGGGACAATCACCTGGGCAGGCTTGGCTCTGTGCCTGCTTCGTTACACATTGGGTAAACTTTTCATTGTTATCTAGTATTTAATCTACTGCTGAACTGTATTATGTGTATTTTATTTCTCTTATTGCATTATTGTCTCTTAGATTGGTTCTCCTGAAGAAGCAGACACACCCCGCGAAACTAGTCGAGAATCTAACCAATCTTTTGATCTACATTATTGTTTTAATGCAACATTTTAATTTAATAAAATTATCCCTTTTCACTCATCACTGTTTACTTTGACTCATCAGTACCGAGATAGTCCAACTTCAATCGGGCGGGTCTGTTCTGGGTTTAGCCTCAGCAACTATTCCCCCCATTCCCACCCTCCCCCTTTATTTGTTCATCAATACCCGGAGGATGGTACATTATCTCCTCTATTACAATTTCCTAATTGAGGCCATACTCCCACTTTTTTGGTTCCATGAATTAAAAACAAACAGTAAAGTTAGCCCAATTTTTTTGTAAAATATGAAAGATGATGTTACGTCGAGTAAATAGATACCTAACATGTCACGCTTTAAAATTGCGCGCACTCATGGAATGGCGCCAAACTCCGGTACTTATAAATCTCCATAGGCGACGCTTTAATTTTTTTTTTTTTTTTAGAGTTACAGAGGAGGTCTAGTGCTAGAATTGTCGCACGCGGCGATACCTCACATTTGGGGTTTGAACGACGTTTACATATGTGGGCGGGACTTACGTGTGCGTTCGCTTCTGAGCGCGAGCTACTGGCGATAGGTACGTTTTTTAATTTTTTTTTTAATTTTACTAATTTATTTATTACACTTTTTTTTCTTTTATCGCTTTTATTCCTATTACAAGGAATGTAAACATCCCTTGTAATAGGAACAGTGTGCGACAGGTCCTCTTTATGGAGAGAGGCGGGGTCAATAAGACTCCACGTCTCTCCTCCAGGCTGGAAAGCATGAGATTGTGAAAAAAAATTCACAGATCTCTTGTTTACTAGCCGCAATTGCGGCTTTGTTTACTTCCGGGTATCCAGGCGTGACGTCATCACATCGCGCTCGGGCCTCTGACGGTCATAAAGATGACTGGTGACCATCTGGTCACCAGTCATCTCTATGCTTCCTATCCAGCGCAGGGCGATCCTCTCTCCGGGCCCCCGATGGCACGGGAGAGCCCAAAGAAACACCGGATGGCGGCGGGAGGTGTCCCCTCCCACCGCCTATAAGAACAATGATATCTGAATGATGCCTCTAGGTGCCCCCATCATTCAGATATCACTGCACAAAGTACAGGACGTCATATGAAGTCCCCCCCGGGATAGGAAATCCCCTTTGTTGACATATGCGGTTTTGAAGTGGTTAAAAGTTCCAAAAAAAAGGAGGCCGCGGCCCAAACGCGTCCAGGAATTGGCAATTTATTTACTGCAACCTGAGCTAGGAAACCGACAGCTGGATCTCCGCTGCTATTAACGGGAAAAGGAAACCTGCGCAGAGAGAGAGAAACTCGTCACCGTACCTTCTGAAAACGCCACAAAACAAGGCCGCAATAGAATAAAAGTTCATTGGTGGAGCTTCCAGTACATATACATTACAGCACATCCACACCCAAAAAAAAGAAAAATATGGCAGCTTACCAGATGTGGTGGCTGCATTCCTTTTCTTTTCCACTCGAGTATAAGCCGAGTTTTTGAGCACATTTTTTGTGTGCCGGCAGCCCCCCCCCCCCCCCTCGGCTTATACTTGAGTCTCCTTTTTGCGCCTGATCTCCCGGAATTTGGGGACCCGGGAACCGGCTGGCTGTAGGTCCCCTGGGCACATGTAGCCCCCACTCTTCTCTACAGGTGTGCAAAGATTGTTGTCTGAGGGACCTACGGCCGGGGAGCAACGATTTTTCAAACCCGACACCCCTTCCATAGACTCCCATGTTAAACGGGCATTTTTCTGGTGAATTTGGGGACCCTGTACCAGCCGGTCGTAGATCCCCTGGACCCAGATCTTGGCACACATGTAGCCCCATTTCTCCTCTACAAGTGTGCAAAGTTTGTTGTCTGGGGGACCTATGGCTGGTGAGCACAGATTTTTCAAAGCCGGGCACCCCTTCCGTAGACTCCAATGTTAAACGTCAGTCTAGTCATGGGCACAGTGAGGCAAAGTGAGGCATGCAGATGGACACCCTAGGCTTTTATTCCAGTCAATACGTTTTCCCATTTTTTTGTGATAAAATTAGGTGCCTCGGCTTATATTCGGGTCGGCTTATACTCGAGTATATACGGTAGAAGTTCCATACCCGGTTGATTGGTGGATGGCCCCCGGGATAGACTGAAGGTGGAGGGATGGACCCCAGGGATAGACTGCAGGTGGAGGGATGGACCCCAGGGATAGACTGCAGGTGGAGGGATGGACCCCAGGGATAGACTGCAGGTGGAGGGATGGCCCCCAGGGATAGACTGCAGGTGGAGGGATGGCCCCCAGGGATAGACTGCAGGTGGAGGGATGGCCCCCAGGGATAGACTGCAGGTGGAGGGATGGCCCCCGGGATAGACTGAAGGTGGAGGGATGGACCCCAGGGTAGACTGCAGGTGGAGGGATGGACCCCAGGGTAGACTGCAGGTGGAGGGATGGACCCCAGGGTAGACTGCAGGTGGAGGGATGGACCCCAGGGTAGACTGCAGGTGGAGGGATGGACCCCGGGATAGACTGAAGGTGGAGGGATGGACCCCGGGATAGACTGCAGGTGGAGGGATGGACCCCGGGATAGACTGCAGGTGGAGGGATGGACCCCAGGGCAGACTGCAGGTGGAGGGATGGACCCCAGGGCAGACTGCAGGTGGAGGGATGGACCCCAGGGCAGACTGCAGGTGGAGGGATGGACCCCAGGGCAGACTGCAGGTGGAGGGATGGACCCCAGGGCAGACTGCAGGTGGAGGGATGGACCCCAGGGCAGACTGCAGGTGGAGGGATGGACCCCAGGGCAGACTGCAGGTGGAGGGATGGACCCCAGGGCAGACTGCAGGTGGAGGGATGGACCCCAGGGCAGACTGCAGGTGGAGGGATGGACCCCAGGGCAGACTGCAGGTGGAGGGATGGACCCCAGGGCAGACTGCAGGTGGAGGGATGGACCCCAGGGCAGACTGCAGGTGGAGGGATGGACCCCAGGGCAGACTGCAGGTGGAGGGATGGACCCCAGGGCAGACTGCAGGTGGAGGGATGGGCCCCAGGGCAGACTGCAGGTGGAGGGATGGGCCCCAGGGCAGACTGCAGGTGGAGGGATGGACCCCAGGGCAGACTGCAGGTGGAGGGATGGACCCCAGGGCAGACTGCAGGTGGAGGGATGGACCCCAGGATAGACTGAAGGTGGAGGAATGGGCCTCAGGATAGACTGAAGGTGGAGGAATGGGCCTCAGGATAGACTGAAGGTGGAGGAATGGGCCTCAGGATAGACTGAAGGTGAAGGAATGGGCCTCAGGATAGACTGAAGGTGGAGGAATGGGCCTCAGGATAGACTGAAGGTGGAGGAATGGGCCTCAGGATAGACTGAAGGTGAGGAATGGGCCTCAGGATAGACTGAAGGTTGAGGAATGGGCCTCAGGATAGACTGAAGGTTGAGGAATGGGCCTCAGGATAGACTGAAGGTTGAGGAATGGGCCTCAAGATAGACTGAAGGTGGAGGGATGGGCCTCAGGATAGACTGAAGGTGGAGGAATGGGCCTCAGGATAGACTGAAGGTGGAGGGATGGGCCTCAGGATAGACTGAAGGTGGAGGGATGGGCCTCAGGATAGACTGAAGGTGGAGGGATGGGCCTCAGGATAGACTGAAGGAGGGATGGGCCTCAGGATAGACTGAAGGAGGGATGGGCCTCAGGATAGACTGAAGGAGGGATGGGCCTCAGGATAGACTGAAGGAGGGATGGGCCTCAGGATAGACAGATGGTGGAGGGATGGGCCTCAGGATAGACAGAAGGTGGAGGGATGGGCCCCAGGCTAGACTGAAAGTGGAGGGATGGAGCCCCAGGGTAGGCTGAAGGTGGAGGGATGGGGCCATCCCTATTTTTTAATGGGAGCCCCGATTTCTATGCCCAATGTTCTTACCTTTAGCATGAAACGTCCATTGGTCTCTAAAGTATTCCCGTAGCTGGACCCGATGGTGCTGTCTTTTCCTACAGAGTTCGTTGTAAAACTGATGTTCTATATGCACGTAGGCAGATGGTATGGCCCCTGCGATACCCCGGGCCCCGTAAAAGCCGTTGACTTCGGGGGAGGCGAGCAGAATGTTATAGTCAGCCCGGGTGCCCAGTACCAGGTCCATGTACCCCTGTGTCAGGTTAAAATATCCAGTGGTGAGATGCAGCCGGTCTCCCCTCTCGGCCTCTGTCAGTAATGTTTCTGTAACCAGCTCGTCTATCTGGATACCAAACGGTTTCATCTGCACCAGCGGGTAGACCCAGGTATCCGGAGCGTCCAAATCCGGGGCAGGCTGCCCGCTCTGAAAGCTGGCGCTGTGCAGCTCACATTGTTTGCGCCTGGCGGTCTCTATCACGTCCATTACCCGCTCTCTGGCGGCTTCACAATACTTCTTCTTGTTCCCTACAGGGGGGAAAAAAAGGAGGATGTTATTCCTTCTAATAAACTACAATGAATTTATAGTAAAGTGTGGGGTCAATAGAAAAATATAGCACTATCCCCAATATTGGAACAATCAACGCATTTCATAACCCACATGTGTCCCTAAAAAAAGGGACCGCGAGAATGGGAAATTGAATGTGCCAAAAATACCTCAGAAAACAAAAAACACAAAAAAAATATACATAAATCAGTTTTATTCTTATTTAAAAAATAGTTTCCTCAGAAAAAAAAAATCAGTAGTCAGCAGCTGCATGGAAACATTTCTATTTGAGCGCATAGAAGTGAAGAGACAATGGATCGACTCGTTTTGCCCAATGAGGGCTTTATCAGGATCCAATTCCCCATGTTATCTTCACAACAAGGCAGCTGATGAATAATGCATTAAATAAATACATAAATAATACATTCCAAATTATGATATAGTACAAAAAAACAAGACATATATATATATATATATATGAGAGATAGAGATAGGATAGATAGTTATAGCTATATATTTTCCCCTTTTTTTGTACTGTATCATAATAATTGTTATTATAATAATAAATAAAATATAATAATTTATAATACAGTTGATATTATTATCAACTGTATTGCTGTAAAGATTACAAGACAAATGTGAATCCTGAGGAAGCCCTCATTGGGTGAAACATGTCGATCCATCTTTTCATCACTTCTACGCACTCAAAATTTATACTGTATTTACTAAGCAGCTTCTGACTACTGTGTTTATAGCTATGTGGGAACTATTTTTCATGCAAGAATAACATTTCTACTTTGTCTTGTAATCTTTACAACAATGCAGCTAAAGAATAATGCAATATTATGATACAGTACAAAAAAAATAAAAAAAATAAATAAATGAAAAATGTATATGCATGTATGCGTGTGTCATATATATATAAAAAATTAGTTTATCATAATAAATGAAGTATTCCTTTTACTTGTTGTATTCATCAGCTGCATTGTTGTTAAGATAACAAAACAAAAAGGATCCTGAGAAAGCTCTGATTGGGCGAAACTTATGGATCCATCTTTTTATCACTTCTACACACTCAAAATGTATAATTACTCATGCAACTGCTGACTACTATTTTTATATCTATGAGGGAACTATTTTTCATGCAAGAATAAAATGTCTACTTCGTCTTGTAATCTTTACAACAATGCAGCCGATTAATGATGCAATAAATATTATGATATAGTACAAAAAAAATATACAGTACATTTTAAATGTATATGCATGCATGTGTGCATTATATATATATATATATATATATATATATATATATATATATATATATATATATAAATAAATAAATGTATTTATTTTGTGTGCAAAAGAAAAAAAAAACGGTGGTCAAAAAGCACCCAAAGAAAGTCCTATTTGTGTAAAAAAATGATATACAAGTCGTTTGGGCACAGCGTTGCACAACCACGCAATTACCAAGTAACGTAGTGCAGTGATAAATAGAAAAAAATTGACCTGATCATAAAACCTTCCGGAGATTAAGTGGTTAATGCAGCTATAAACAAAAAATAAATAAAAATGCACAATGCCCCCAAGGAGCTTACAATGGAAGGCCCCTAGCAGACATCCATACACCTACTACGGCCAATTACCTTGCCAAGCGTGTCTGGAGTGTAGGAGGAAACCCACACACATGGGGAGAACATGCAAAAATCTATGCAAATCGTGTCCTGACCAGGATGTGAACTACGGACCCCAAGGGGTGCCAGGCAGAAGTGCCAACCACTAATCCACTGTGCTGTCCTACATCAGAAGCACGGCATCACAGCGCCTACACCCTTCTTTGTATGTGGTGGTCTTATTTGTGCCACGCTTACACCCCTCTTTGTATGTGCGGTCTTATTTGTGCCACGCCTACACCCCTTTTTGTATGTGCGGTCTTATTTGTGCCACGCTTACACCCCTTTTTGTATGTGCGGTCTTATCTGTGCCACGCCTACACCCCTCTTTGTATGTGCGGTCTTATTTGTGCCACGCTTACACCCCTCTTTGTATGTGGTGGTCTTATCTGTGCCACGCTTACACCCCTCTTTGTATGTGCGGTCCTATTTGTGCCACGCCTACACCCCTCTTTGTATGTGCGGTCTTATTTGTGCCACGCTTACACCCATTTGTATGTGCGGTCTTATTTGTGCCACGCCTACACCCCTCTTTGTATGTGCGGTCTTATCTGTGCCACGCTTACACCCATTTGTATGTGCGGTCTTATTTGTGCCACGCCTACACCCCTCTTTGTATGTGCGGTCTTATCTGTGCCACGCTTACACCCCTCTTTGTATGTGCGGTCTTATCTGTGCCACGCCTACACCCCTCTTTGTATGTGCGGTCTTATCTGTGCCACGCTTACACCCCTCTTTGTATGTGCGGTCCTATTTGTGCCACGCTTACACCCCTCTTTGTATGTGCGGTCTTATTTGTGCCACGCTTACACCCCTCGTGTTTACTGCTCGCTGTACAGCTCTGCTGAGACCTTGTAAATAAGAGAGACAATACAAATCAATATATTATTTTTCTTATTTGGAGTGTTTGAAGTGTGAGACTTTCTTGTGGGTTTGTTTCCTGTCAGCGCCAGCAGTCCTGCATGTGATCTCGGGTAAATCATTTTTTCTCATGTCTATTTGATTTGGCAGGATGTTAAAGGAGGCAGGCAGCATCGTGAGACACAGATGAAACCACAAGATATTGTTAATAAGAAAAACAGGGCTGGGGGGGGGGGGGGGGGGGTTGGGTCGGGATGGGGGGGGGTCAGCCAGTGGCTGGCGGGGGGTGTGCTGACACATTGAAGAGCAGATGTATGAAGATTCCTGGTCTTATGATGAGCACTTTCATTTTACCATAAACACTACCAGAGTGTGTAACCCCCAAGAATAGATTCCTCCGATTGGCTCACGTGTGTTCTGTGGGTGCAAAAAATAAATACCGCATATACTCGAGTATAAGCCGAGTTATTCAGCACATTTTTTTGTGCTGAAAATGCCCCCTCTCGGCTTATACTCGAGTCACCTTTTTGCGCCGGATCTCCCGGACTTTGGGGATCCGGTACTGGCCGGCCGTAGGTCCCCTGGACCCCAAATGTCCGACTCTTCCTCTACAAGACTGTCTGGGGGACCTACGGCCGGGGAGCACCGATTTTTCAAATCCGGGCACCAATTCCATAGACTCCCATGTTAAACGTCAGTCTAGGCATGCAGATGGACACCCTAGGCTTATACTCGAGTCAATACGTCTTCCCAGTTTTTGTGGTAAAATTAGGTGCCTCGACTTATACTCGAGTATATACGGTAAATAGCTGTGGATTCTGCCAGAAATCTTGTGAGCTGATAGCGTCCCGTGTTCTATGCCTGTGCTGCCGTTATCAGTTGCATTGCTCCCAGCCATTTCCTCTGTACTACCATGCACCCCTCCCCCCCACTTTGGTATAGAGCAGGGGTCTCCAAACTGTTCAAACAAAAGGGCCAGTTTAAAGTTCTTCAGACTTCCGCTGGGAGGGCTATTGTGGCCAGTGAGGAGGTAGAAAATGTCCAGGACACAGCAGAGTAAGACATGTCCTTAGGATTGGTGGTCAGTGAGAGGGATAGTGTCCCTTCATTGGTGTCAGTGGGAGGAATAGCGTCCCATCATTGGTGTCCGTGGAAGGAATAGTGTCCCTTCATTGGTATCAGTGGGAGGAATAGCGTCCCATCATTGGTATCAGTGGGAGGAATAGTGCTCCATCAATGGTATCAGTGGGAGGAATAGTGTCCCGTCATTGGTGCCAGTGGGAGGAATAGTGTCCCGTCATTGGTGTCAGTGGGAGGAATAGTGTCCCATCATTGGTGTCAGTGGGAGGAATAGTGTCCCGTCATTGGTGTCAGTGGGAGGAATAGTGTCCCGTCATTGGTGTCAGTGGGAGGAATAGTGTCCCATCATTGGTGTCAGTGGGAGGAATAGTGTCCCATCATTGGTGTCAGTGGGAGAAATAGTGTCCCATCATTGGTGTCACTGGGAAGAATAATTCCCTATTGTTGGTATCAGTATGAGGAATAGTGCCCCATCATTAGTATCAGTGGGAGGAATAGGGCTGTGCAAAAAAATCCATTCGATTAAAAAAATCGAGTTGGTAGGTCAAATAGATTCAGATTTTCCAAATTTTTTTTTTTTACCCAGGACCTGCGCTGAAACCGCCATGGCCTCGCCTAAAAACTGCTGCCTGCAGCTCCTCAGGAACGGCGCGGTGTCAGCGCAGGTCCTGGGTAAAAAAAAAAAAAAAAAAACGAAGAGGAAGAAATAAACTATAAAGAAATAAAAAAACGTGGACTTCAGAACCACGTTCACCGCTGCCATCTATAGGAGACTAGTGAGGGACGTCCCACCTTGATAGGGGTGCTCCATGCCTTCTTCTACCTCCATGGTATCATCCGGCTGTAGCTGCAGAGACACGTCTCCGACCGCCTCTACCAGTTCACTGAAGAAGTCGGCCAGCTGTGCGCAGCCCTGCAGGAGGATGTAGCGGTCTTGGCGGTTGGTGAAATACGAGTCGCTGAGGTTCGCTCTGGGAGAAGAACCAAAAAAATGACCAATGAAGGCGGATGCGTTACCCGTAGCGACAGCAAACAATACAACATACAAAAATGGCCAGTGGGGCAACTGCAGTGGCAGGAAAAAGTATGTGAACCCCTTGGAATTAGTTGGTTTTCTGCAGTAAATTTAAATATAGGAAAATTAATTCTTAATGTAAATAATTTTTTACAATTTTTTTTTTTTACGCTGTCGCTTTAACCACTTAAGTCCCGGACCAATATGCTGCTAAATGCCCAAAGGCGTTTTTGCGATCCGTCACTGCGTCGCTTTAACAGACAACTGCGCGGTCGTGCTACGTGGCTCCCAAACAAAATTTGCGTCCTTTTCTTCCCACAAATAGAGCTTTCTTTTGATGGTATTTGATTGTCTCTGCGATTTTTATTTTTTGCGATATAAACGGAAAAGGACCGAAAATTTAGAAAAAAAAATCATATTTTCTACTTTTTGTTATAAGAAAAATCCAACAAACGTAATTTTAGTCAAACATTTAGGCCAAAATGTATTCAGCAACATGTCTCTAGTAAAAAAAAAAGATAAAAAAAAAAAATCGCAATGTAAAAAAAAATTAGCTACCTAGCGGCAACAGTGACACTAATACAGCGATCAGAAAACCGATCGCTTAGTGACACTGGCAATAGGGGGTGAAAGGGTTAACTAGGGCGGTGATCAAGGGGTTAAACCTTTATTAGGGGGGGTACGGGGGCTACCCAGGACCTAACACTAACTGCCTGTCACACTAACTGTCACACTGACACTAAATGCAGTGATCAGTAAATATATGATCACTGCAATCAGTGACACTGTGATAGGGGGCTGGGGGAGATTGGAAGGGGTTAATGTGCCTGTGTGTGTGGTGTCAGTGTAGTGTTGGTGCAACTTACTTGTGATGTCTTCTCTCCTCTCGCCGGATTGAAAATTCAGCCGAGAGGAGAGGTGACATCACTTCCTCTGCCTGTATTTACATTACACAGGCAGAGGAAGTGCAGAGCGGGGGGGGAGCCGATTCGCTGGGAGCGACCGCGAGGGGGCGGACAAAAACGAACAGCCGCTCCCTCATCCCCAGATCGCTCCCAGACACTTACCGACCGCCGCATGTAGCGAACGGCCCCCCGACCTGCTAGAAGGCAGGGACGTACATGTACGCCCATCTGCCTGTACGTGCCATTCTGTGGACGTACATATACATGCGGCGGGCGATAAGTGGTAAAGCAGGGTTCCACCCGTGATTTTTTATTTTTTTTGTTCACACTGTAGCTGCTGACTTAATAATGGCGCTTACCTGTCTTAGGCGTCCGCGATATCGGCCGCCCCCTGAGGCCGATCGCTCGATCCTGACAGCTCCTCCATCCTTAGTGAGGGAAACAGACAGTGGGGCCTTGCGGCTTCACTGCCCGTTTCCTACAGCGCTTTTGTGAATGGGTGGCTGCTTTCTGGGATACACACAGTTCCCAGAAGGTAGCGTGCCCCCCATTCACCAGAAGACACCGCGGGATCGGACGAGGAAGAAGACCCGCCGCGGCATGGGAGGAGGGAGATTAAGAACTTCCGCATAGCAACCGCCCTTTCTGGTAGGTACATTTTTTTTTTTTACAAGAAAAAAAAAAACACATTTGAAAAATTGCTGCGCAAATACTGTGCGAGATAAAAAGCTGCAATGAACGCTATTGTATTCTCTAGGGTCTCTGCTAAAAAAAAAATATATATATATAGTGTTTGTAATTTTCTAGCAAAGAAATTATGATTTTTACATGTAGGAGCAAAGTGTCAGAATTGGGCAGGGCCTGAAGTGGTTAAAATCACTTTAAAACGGAGGTCCGCCCTAAAATTGTTTTTAAACATTAACACACCCCTTTAAATTTTGAAAAAAAAAACAAAAAAAAAAATGTACTTACCAGAAACGTCTGTTGCTAGGCAGTTGTCCTAATCAGCCACTTCCTTCTCCGCAGAGCTCCTCTCTTTCTTCCTCCTTGGCATTGTCTCCTGGGAAATGAAGCGTGCTGTCTTCTGGGACTTGTGTGTCCCCCAAAAGACAGCCGGCCATTCACAGAATGCGCAGCAGAAAACGGGCAGTGAAGCCGCAAGGCTCCACTGCCTGTGTCCCTTAGTTTGAATGGCGGCACCGGCACCCGATCCGATGGACGGATTGACCCCCCTGGACAGGTTAGTGTCCTTATTAAAAGCCAGCAGCTACAGTGTTTGTTCGGGTGGAACACCGCTTTAACCACTTAAGCCCCGGACCATTATGCAGGTTAAGGACCTGGCCCCTTTTTGCGATTCGGCACTGCGTCGCTCTGACAATTGCGCGGTCGTGCGACGTGGCTCCCAAACAAAATGGAAGTCCTTTTTTCCCCACAAATAGAGCTTTCTTTTGGCGGTATTTGATCACCTCTGCGGTTTTTATTTTTTGCGCTATAAGGCTGCATTCACATCTGAGCGACAAGTAAAGCCGCGGCTTTTTTTTTTTCAAATCATCACCATTGATGTCTATGGCCTAACGCCAATGTCGCCTGAAAAAAAGGGCACGGGACTTTTTTTCAGGTGACAGGCGTTCGGCGTTTCAGAGATGTGAACCATCGCTATAGACATGAATGGGGATTCGCCCCTCCAGCGGCATGAGCGTCGGGCGACAGGCGATTTGTCGCTCAGATGTGAATGCAGCCTAAACAAAAATGAAGCGACAATTTTGAAAAAAAATCTATATTTTTTCCTTTTTGCTATAATAAATATCCCCCAAAAAAGATAGGGGGGCGGGGCTGGACGTGTGACGTCAGTGATGGTCTTTCCCTATATCAGGGAACAGACGATCACTGACATTACCACTGTGAAGAACAGTGAAGGTTTGTTTACACTCACCTCTCCCCTTTCTTCAGCTCCGGTGACCGATCGCGGGACACCAGCGGCGATTGGGTCCGGTCACGGAGCTTCGGACCGGGTCGGCGGCGCGCTCGCGACCCCACGGCTGGGCTTAAAGGTACTTGATTGTGCCCAGCCGTGCCATTCTGCAAACGTATATCGCCCTGAATGGGTCCTTAACCACTTAAGGACCGCCTACTGCACATTTACGTCGGCAGAATGGCACGGCTGGGCACATCAACGTATATATACGTTGGTTTTAGTACCCAGCCGTGGGTCGCGGGCGCGCGCCCGCGACCCGGTCCGAAGCTCCAGGACCGGGACCGCGGGATTCGCGGACCCGATCGCCGCTGCAGTGAGGCGATCCGTCCCTGGAGCGGAAGAACGGGGAGAGCCGTGTGTACACACGGCTTCCCCGTGCTTCTCTGTGGCCAGAGCATCGATCGCGTCATCCCTGTAATAGGGGGACGCGATCGATGACATCACACCTACAGCCACACCCCCCTACAGTTGTAAACAACACATTAGGGCACACATTCCCTACAGCGCCACCTGTGGTTAACTCCCAAACTGCAACTGTCATTTCCACAGTAAACAATGCAATTTAAATGCATTTTTTGCTGTGAAAATGACAATTGTCCCAAAAATGTGTCAAAATTGTCCGAAGTGTCCGCCATATTGTCGCAGTCACGAAAAAAATCGCTGATCGCCGCTATTAGTAGTAAAAAAAAATTATTAATAAAAATGCAATAAAACTATCCCTTATTTTGTAAACGCTATAAATTTTGCGAAAACCAACCGATAAACGCTTATTGCGATTTTTTTTACCAAAAATATGTAGAAGAATACGTATCGGCCTAAACTGAGGAAAAAAAATGTTTTTTTATATATTTTTGGGGGATATTTATTATAGCAAAAAGTAAAAAATATTGCATTTTTTTTTAAATTGTCGCTCTATTTTTGTTTATAGTGCAAAAAATAAAAACCGCAGAGGTGATCAAATACCACCAAAAGAAAGCTCTATTTGTGGGAAAAAAAGGACGCAAATTTTGTTTGGGAGCCACGTCGCACGACCGCGCAATTGGCTGTTAAAGCGACGCAGTGCCGAATCGCAAAAACCCCTTGGGTTATTTGCCAGCGTATTGGTCCGGGTCTTAAGTGGTTAAGCCAGACATAGATGGTTCAAATCTCGGCCGGTTCAGAGGGACTGGAATAGATTGGAACCATGTATGGGGCAGGCCGATTGTACCCAAGTTGATCGATCAACTTAGGGACTACCAGCCTGTGGGATTTTTTTTCTAGCAGCTAGCAATAATCACTATTAGCCGGATTCAGAAAGACTTACGACGGCGTATCAGTAGATACGCCGTCGTTAGTCCGAATGTGCGCCGTCGTATTTTTAAGTGTATTCCGGAAACCAGATACGCTTAAATTTCACCAAGATACGCCCGGCGTAAGTCTCCTACGCCGTCGTATCTTAGCTGCATATTTACGCTGGCCGCTAGGGGCTTGTACGTTGATTTACGCCTAGAATATGTAAATGAGCAAGATACGCCTATTCACGAACCGACGTACGCCCGACGCAGTAATCTACGCCGTTTACGTAAGGCGTTTTTCAGGCATGAAGATAAACCATCAAAAAGATGGCGCAGCCAATGTTAAGTATGGCCGTCGGAACAGCCGTCGGAATTTCACGTCGTTTGCGTAAGCCGATTCAGAAGGGGGCTGGGCGTAGGTTACGTTCACGTCGAAAGCATTGACTATTTGCGATGTGATTTTGAGCATGCGCACTGGGATACGTCCACGGCCGGCGCATTCGCCGTTCGTTCGGCGCGTCATTTACGTGGGGTCACGAGATTCATTTACATGCATCACTCCCACCTTCCACCTACTTTGAATAACGCGCACTTACGCCGGCCCATCTACGCTACGCCGCCATAACTTAGGGCAGGGCTCGACAAATCCCAGGCGCCAGGTCGCCAATGCGGTTAGAAATTTCACCCTGGCGCCTGGGCTTTGATCAGTGTCTGTATTTAGTGAGAGGGATCTATCCTGCGGGAGATCTATACTGTGGGAGGGGGGTCTGCACTTAGTGGGTGGGTCTTTAATGAGAGAGGGGGGTCTGTAGTTGGTGGAGGGGGGTGATACCAACCCTAGTAACGACACTGGGGCTCATCACTGAGTCATACCAAAAAAAAAATGTCGCCTAACTTTTTTTGCTGGCTCCTAGATTCAAAGCAAATTTGTCAAGCCCCGACTTAGGGAGCAAGTGCTTCGTGAATACAGGACTTGCCTCTCTAACTTGCGGCGGCGTAGCGTATATTCGATATGCTACGCCCGCTTACAAATACGCCGCCCTACCTGAATCTAGCTATATGTGTTCATCCCCCGACGCCCCCCCGTCAGGAAAACACAATAGCTCCATGGGAGGGATTTCTCTATCAACAGTAAATGTGTTGTGGGGGAAATCAATCGTTTTTCTTTCCTGCCCCCGAAATCGCGCCACCTATGGACGGCTTTAGGTGAAGATCAGATCGCCAGTAAATCCCAAAGGGTACACATACTTTTTCCTGCCACTGTATCTAATGTACTATCAGCAAAGATGAAATTTACAGTAAAAAAAACAAAAACATATGCAATGCGTGTTTGGAAGACTTGTTATTGCACGTCAGCCTCTGCCGGGAAGAATCCAGAAAGGTACAGTGAAGCGGCGTTCTATCGCGGCGTGCCATGTAGGAGGTATAAACACGTAACAAGGAAGACATTTTTTATTTATTTTTTTAGAAATTAAAATAGTAAAATCTTTTCCTTGAGATGACAGATCACTTCTCAGGGTAACATTTGCATTTAGCTGAGACCACCATCAGCCAAGCTGCCAAGAGAGATTTCCCTTCACTTCCTTGTCCTGTAGACACAACAGGAAGTGAGAGGAAATATTCACAAGGTGAGGGAGATCCCCTCTTATCTAACGACTCCATTCTAAGATTTCCCTTTATTTACTTTTCTGGTGAAAACTCAAAATCTTGTATTTCCCATCACTTTCAGTTCCAGTGTCAGTGGTCACACCAGGACATGTGAAGTCAGTCATCTCCTCTCACATCCCCTCCCCCCCCGGAAGATTTCCCCTCTATTTCTTTTTAAAATGTTGGATTTTCCTTTACTTTCTGTCCCAGTTACAATGGTCACCAGGAGTGGGGGGCCATTTCTTCTAAACCTGTGTAGTAATCCCACATGAGACTTCCTGTAATAAAGACTTGCGCAGAGTGACTGGTCATGTCTCCGCCCCCTCCTGTAGTTTGCTGTAGTGGGTGGAGCCTGCCGGGCCCCTCCCGCAGCTCTACACACTCTCCTTGTGCAGGGCGACTGGTCATGTCTCCGCCCCCTCCTGTAGTTTGCTGTAGTAGGTGGAGTCTACTGAGCCCCTCCCACAGCTCTACACTTGCTCCTTGTGCAGGGAGACTGGTCTGCGCCTCCTTTTGTAGGGGGCAACCTGTAGTAGGTGGAGCCTGCCAGGCCCCTCCCACAGCTCTACACTCTCTCCTTGTGCAGGGAGACTGGTCTGGTCTCCGCCCCCTCCTGTAGTTTGCTGTAGTAAGTGGAGCCTGCCGGGCCCCTCCCACAGCTCTGCTCTCTCCATGTGCAGGGTGACTGGTCTGGTCTCCGCCTCCTTCTGCAGGGCAGCCTGTAGTAGGTTGGAGCCTGTCGGGCCCCTCCCACAGCTCTGCTCTCTCTCCTTGTGCAGGGTGACTAGTCTGGTCTCCGCCCCCTCCTGTAGTTTGCTGTAGTGGGTGGGGCCTGTCGGGCCCCTCCCACAGCTCCGCTCTCTCTCTCCTTGTGCAGAGTGACTGGTGTGGCTTCCACCTCCTTCTGTAGGGCAACCTGTGGTGGTTGGAGTCTCCTTGAGCTCCTCTCCCACAGCTCTACAGTCTCTTGTGCAGGGGGACTGGTCTGGTCTCCGCCTCCTCCTGTAGGGCAGCATGTAGTAGGTGGAGCCTGCTGAGCCCCTCCCACAGCTCTGCTCTCTCTCCTTGTGCAGGGAGACCGTCTGGTCTCCGCCTCCTCCTGTAGGGCAGCCTGTAGTAGGTGGAACCTGCTGAGCCCCTCCCACAGCTCTGCTCTCTCTCCTTGTGCAGAGTGACTGGTCTGGTCTCCGCCTCCTTCTGTAGGGCAGCCTGTAGTAGGTGGAGCCTGCTGAGCCCCTCCCACAGCTCTGCTCTCTCTCCTTGTGCAGGGAGACTGTCTGGTCTCCGCCTCCTCCTGTAGGGCAGCCTGTAGTAGGTGGAACCTGCCGAGTCCCTCCCACAGCTCTGCTCTCTCTCCTTGTGCAGAGTGACTGGTCTGGTCTCCGCCTCCTTCTGTAGGGCAGCCTGTAGTAGGTGGAGCCTGCTGAGCCCCTCCCACAGCTCTGCTCTCTCTCCTTGTGCAGGGAGACTGTCTGGTCTCCGCCTCCTCCTGTAGGGCAGCCTGTAGTAGGTGGAACCTGCTGAGTCCCTCCCACAGCTCTGCTCTCTCTCCTTGTGCAGAGTGACTGGTCTGGTCTCCGCCTCCTTCTGTAGGGCAGCCTGTAGTAGGTTGGAGCCTGTTGGGCCCCTCACACAGCTCTGCTGTCTCTCCTTGTGCAGGGAGATAGGTCTGGTCTCTGCCTCCTCCTGTAGGGCAGCCTGTAGTAGGTGGAGCCTGCTGAGCCCCTCCCACACCTCTGCTCTCTCTCCTTGTGCAGGGTGACTAGTCTGGTCTCCGCCTCCTCCTGTAAAAAGTCTGAATGTCAGAGTCTGAAAAACAGGCAAGGTCCTTAAGTGGTTAAAGGGCAACTAAATGGTGGCTTGCTATAGGGACACTAGGTTAAGGGGGAGCCAGGAGTGCCAGTGGGGGGGGCCTGGTAAAAAGAGGATCGGGGCTGTTCTGTTGCAAAACCATTACACAAACCAAGTATGACAGGTCTGTGATCGGAATACGTTTTTGGCAATACTGGAAATACTGGATCAGCTTGATCGCCGGCATGGATTCTTTTTTTAAGGAAAGGGGGGGGGGAGGAGAAATCTGGGTCCACTTT
The DNA here is from genome assembly GCA_029574335.1 of Rana kukunoris. Classification (NCBI taxonomy): domain Eukaryota; kingdom Metazoa; phylum Chordata; class Amphibia; order Anura; family Ranidae; genus Rana; species Rana kukunoris. Next base: position 153,232,968 of record CM056060.1, read on the forward strand.
TAGGCAATGCTGGGAAATGTTTACATAAGAGTTTTGTAATACAATCTGTTCTATAATAAGGATCCTCCTGCATATTACCTGCATGCTTCTACGTGTTACTGTTAATAAGGGTGTTGCTGAATACGTCTAATCTGTTTATCTTACGGCTGCCGCTAAAAGCCATTCATTACATGGAATTTATCGTCTTATAAATGGATAATTAAAAACATGTTGAAGGGATGAGAACATTGCATTCTGGGTCACTTGAGGTTGTAAACCGGTTACAGCCGAGTGCCAAGCAAACAGCTTAACCTTCATCAGAATTGTCCGATGTCCAACCTTCGTATGTGAACAGTCCAGTCTGCCAATCCCATATTACCACACTTCATTCACACACCACAGCCAGGCACTGTAAAGCCCCTTTCACACCGAGGCACTTTTTAGGCGCTTTCACGCAAAAAAAAAAACCTATTTCCATTAAAATCAATGAATGCTTTCACACTGGGGCGGTGCACTGGCAGGGTGGTGAAAGAACACCCCTCTCCATTGAAATTAATGGAAAGCTCTTCAAAAGCGCCTGAAAAGCTCTTCAAAAGCGCTCAATGTTTTACTGGCATTTTAGAAGCGCCTCAGTGTGAAAGGGGCCTAACTGAACAACATCCCTTGTAATTGCATGGACAGTGACAGGTACTCTTTACAGGGACATCTGGGGACTATTAGACCCCAGACCCCCCGAGGGGGTTACCTTGCGGTGCGCTCCCGAGTCATACACTCCATAGACGCTGAGTGTAGGACTTGGCACCGCCCCCCCAACGCCTGCGTCATTGGATTTGATTGACAGCAGCGGGAGCCAATGGCTGCGCTGCTATCAATCTATCCAATCAAAGCCGGGACTCCGTGGAAAGAAGGATTGCGGGGATGCACCCATTGAAATTCAGGGCTCAGGTAAGTAAAATGTGGGGGGGTCGGAGGCCGGACACTGCAAGGTGTTTTTTTCCCTTAACCACTTGATACCCGCCCGCCGTCAAATGACGGCGGGCGGGATACTCTAGTGTCCTGACAGGACGTCATATGTAGTCCTGTCACTTTAAGCTGCTAGGGTCCCGTCGCGTCACTTAGAACACTGTGCGTGTGCCCGGCGGCGCGATTGCCGTCGAATTGAGCTGGGATGTGGAGCTCTGTGTGTAATGATGGGGTGTAAACACAGAGCTCCACGTCCCTGTCAGGGAGAGAGGAAACCGATGCTGTGTCCCTTGTACATAGGGACACAATCGGTCACCTCTCCCAGTCAGTCCCCTCCCCCCACAGTTAGAACACAATGTAGGAGAAACATATAACCCCTTCCTCACCCCCTAGTGCAGTGATGGCGAACCTTGGCATCCCAGATGTTTTGAAACTACATTTCCCATGATGCTCAACTACCCTGCAGAGTGCATGAGCATCATGGGAAATGTAGTTCCAAAACATCTGGAGTGCCAAGGTTCGCCATCACTGACCTAGTGGTTAACCCCTTCCCTGCCAGTTACATTTATACAGTAATCAGTGCATATTTTTAACATTGTTCACTGTATAAATGTAAATGGTCCCAAAAATGTGTCAAAAGTGCCCGCTATAATGTCCCAGTCCTGAAAAAAAAAAAAAAAAAATTGCAGATCGCCGCCATTACTAGTAAAAATGAATAAATAAAATCATAATTATGTCCCGTATTTTGTAGGCAATATAACTTTTGCGCAAACCAGTCACTATACGGTTATTGCGATTTTATTTTTATTTTTCACCAAAAATATGTAGAACAATACGTATCGGCCTAAACTGAGGATGAAAAATGTTTATTTTTTTTTTTTAAATGGGATATTTATTATAGCAAAAACCAAAAAATAGTGTCTTTTTTCAAAATAGTCGCTCTATTTTTGTTTATAGCGCAAAAAATAAAAACCGCAGAGGTGATCAAACACCACCAAAAGAAAGCTCTATTTGTGGGGGGAAAAAAAAGGACGTCAATTTTGTTTGGGAGCCACGTCGCGCGACCGCGCAATTGTCAGTTAAAACGACGCAGTGCCGGAAGCTAAAATTTTGTCTGGGCAGGAAGGGGGTGTAGGTGCACAGTAGGGAAGTGGTTAATGCCTACGATGCATTAAGCTGAAAAAACACATAGGTTTACAACCCCTTTAAGAGTTCCCTTCACTGGAACTAAGGAGCCAAGCCCAACCCCTGAAAAACAACCCCACACCATAATCCCACCTCCACCAAATGATTTGGACCAGTGCACAAAGCAAGGACCATAAAGACATGGATGAGCGAGTTTGAGGTGGAGGAACTTGACTCGCCTGCACAGAGTCCTGACCTCAACCTGATGGCACACCTTTGGGATGAATTAGAGCAGAGTCTGCGAGCCATGACCTGCAGGGGCGCCTTGAGAACTGGAGTTGAGGAACATTCCCATAGACACCCTCCTAAACCTTGTGGACGGCCTTCCCAGAAGAGTTGAAGCTTTTATAGCTGCAAAGGGGCGGGGCCAACTCAATCTTGAACCCTACAGACTAAGGCTGGGATGTCATTAAAGTTCATGTGCGTGTAAAGGCAGGTGTCCCAATACTTTTGACAATATAGTGTACCTGCTCCCCCATCACCCATGGTGGTTCCTTCTTGCCTTGTAGTAGACGTGAGCTGCTGGGAGGAACTATAGCATGTGACGGGGGAGCAGGTATTTTAAAACGCGAAGAAGTGTGGAAAGCGTGAGCAGCAAAGTGGCGGCTTATCAACACCCAGGCTGCCGGAAAGGTAAGTACACTTGCGTCTTCTTTTACAGAATCCCTTGCGAGAAGACGTGACCCAAAATATAAACTTCATCTTCAAGTACTGTCTGATGGAAGAAGTCCTGATAGGTGATGGACCTCCAGTCTCCGCCTACCTACCGGTCCAACCAATTACAATGCCTGAATTTAGAGCGTTCCTCTCGTTGTCTCTCTGGTGCTCTTACCCACTAAGGATGACGTTGTCATCAAACAGATAGACCTTCATGTGCTGCAGGCCGATGGTCTCGTTGAACCTCTCTGGTGCCAGCGCTCGCAGGAGGCCGCGTAAGTTTGGCGTATGGAAGAGGGAAACGCGCACTTGGTCCGGGTATTTACGCAGTAGAGGGAGCAGCATGCTGCGGGAATTCTTCTTACCTGTAATTGAAGTTGCACAGAAAGTTTAATAACAATTATTCCATGCAGCCGGCTTATAAGGACAGACCTGTGATTTAAAGGACAACTCCACCTTTGAAGAGACCCTGTCACCATTCATTTGAACCACAATCTTCCCATAAAATTATATGTGTATGTATTTTATTCCTGTATTATATACCTGTGAAAGCCTCCCTTGTGTAGACATCCAAAAGCTCCGAGACTGCTGCTGGGTGCCGCCATCTTGGATGTGATGTCAGCAGCTCCAGACGTCAAGTGACACTCTCTTGCAGCATCACTTAATGGTGGACCGAGGTCCGTATCTGGACTGAGCCACTGTCCCATCAGGACCCGTGGTTGCACCATTTACGAGCCACTTCTTTCCCTTCCAACCTCCACCACTCTCATTGTCAAAGCAGAGCGGAGAGCAGGGGGGGGGGGGGGGGCAGACAGTAATGAAGTGAGGGCAAAAGGCACAGCAGAACTGGATAGAGGGCGGTGGGCGGAAGCTGCATGAATTAACTGTCTATGGATAGAGAGCGGGAGGCAGGATACTTCTTCACTGAGTGCGGGAGGCACAAAGGCACCAGATAGAGGAAAGCAGCTGCACAAATTAATTTAACCAGCAGGTGAATGGTTGCTAAGACGCAGGGTGGTTCTAGCAACCACTTTCTGGGTAATATGAAAAGTTGAGAGAGAGAGAGAGAGAGAGACGAGGCAAGGAGAGAGAGAGAGAGAGAGAGAGAGACGAGGCAAGGAGAGAGAGAGAGAGAGAGAGAGAGAGAGAGAGACGAGGCAAGGAGAGAGAGAGAGAGAGAGAGAGAGAGAGACGAGGCAAGGAGAGAGAGAGAGAGAGAGAGAGAGAGACGAGGCAAGGAGAGAGAGAGAGAGAGAGAGAGAGAGAGAGAGAGACGAGGCAAGGAGAGAGAGAGAGAGAGAGAGAGAGAGAGACGAGGCAAGGAGAGAGAGAGAGAGAGAGAGAGACGAGGCAAGGAGAGAGAGAGAGAGAGAGAGAGAGAGAGAGAGAGACGAGGCAAGGAGAGAGAGACGAGGCAAGGAGAGAGAGACGAGGCAAGGAGAGAGAGACGAGGCAAGGAGAGAGAGACGAGGCAAGGAGAGAGAGACGAGGCAAGGAGAGAGAGACGAGGCAAGGAGAGAGAGACGAGGCAAGGAGAGAGGCAGGGCGTGGCAAGAGGCAGGGCGTGGCAAGAGGCAGGGCGTGGCAAGAGGCAGGGCGTGGCAAGAGGCAGGGCGTGGCAAGAGGCAGGGCGTGGCAAGAGGCAGGGCGTGGCAAGAGGCAGGGCGTGGCAAGAGGCAGGGCGTGGCAAGAGGCAGGGCGTGGCAAGAGGCAGGGCGTGGCAAGAGGCAGGACGTAGCAAGAGGCAGGACGTAGCAAGAGGCAGGACGTAGCAAGAGGCAGGACGTAGCAAGAGGCAGGACGTGGCAAGAGGCAGGGCGTGGCAAGAGGCAGGGCGTGGCAAGAGGCAGGGCGTGGCAAGAGGCAGGGCGTGGCAAGAGGCAGGGCGTGGCAAGAGGCAGGGCGTGGCAAGAGGCAGGGCGAGAGGAAAAAGGAAGACAAAGGGAGAGAGAAAATGGAAGTGGGGGGATGTGAAGGGGGCAGGGCACTCTACCACAGATGCGGGGGGAGGTGGTTATTGGACGAGGTGTCGTGATGTGAGAGGTGGCAGCGGATCCTTTAAAACCACAACAAAATGAAAAAGAGGATCTGATTTGCTGCTACGGTCATTAAAAAAAGTTTGCACACAAGGGGAATTTATCAAAACTGGAGCAGATGTGCATGGCAACCAGTCAGCATCTATCTTTAATATTCAAAGCTTTATCACCGGAAATCTACTTGAAAGGTGAAGTGGTACTTTAAGCAGGCCTTGTCACACCACAAATGACATCACACTGATCACAGGCCATGTGCCACCATCCTCTTATGTGATGAGAGTCCTCAGTGATTACCATCTGACTGCCTGTTATCACATCAGAGGGAGGTGCCATAAACCTGTTTCAAGGGGGGGGCGCCACTGACCCCGTGATCCTCGTGTGTGGTCCAGCAGTATAGACACCTGCAGGTCTTCCGACTCCGTACCGCACAGCGCGTCTTCTATACAGTCCACCTGGCAAGAGAAGATCAAAGTCAAAATCACCAAAACATTAAAATGTAACCCTAAAAATGCTGAAATCTGACTCCTCCCTCCAGCCTCCCCTTCAGTCTTGCATGGCTGTACTGGCTCCTCCCCTGGACTGGAATTTCATGTGCACACTGTGAGCTTCTCACTATGTGCATTACAACTGGTAGCAAGTCAGTAAGAGCCCCCCACCTAATTTCCTACCTGCACAATATCCACAGCATCATCTACCTATTTCCTCCCCAGCCTTCTCTGGCTCCGCCCCTTTCATTCATTGGATTGCAGTAATTGCAATCGTGGAGGCTCAGGATCATATGTGGGCGTTATCATGGCTTAAAAATAACTAATGCAAAATTCCAGTGGGTGTAACAAGATGTCCGCTTGCCCCCTTCTCCGTGTATCGTTACAACAGAGGAGTGTGGGGGTCCTGTTACCAATTCTGACGGGTCGCCATATCTGACGGAACACCTGCATTATGTAGAGACGCACAGAGACCTTGTGATGATGTCATTGGGTCTAAAATAATATTGTCTGTTATTCATTGGGAGATATTACCCTTACTTCCTGTCCCAGGTGGCACCAATGAGGGGAGACCTGCCCAATGTGGACACAGTAAAAAGATTTTTAGCCTTCATTCTCATATGTCAGTATCCCTGTTCTGGTCATTTCACATCACTTCCTGTCTCTAGGGCAGGGGTCTGCAAACTACAGCCCTCCAGGTGTTCAGGAACTACAATTCCCATCATGCCTAGTCATGTCTGTAAAAGAGTTTCACGATGACCCATGGGAGGTGTAGTTCCACAACAGCTGGGCCATAGTTTGAGGATCCCTGGTCTAGTGGCACCAGAATAAGAATCCTCCAAAAATGAGGACACAGAGAGCAGTAAAAGTCAGACAGAGGTGCTAACCCTTCCTCACACTATAAAAAAAAAAAAAAAAAAAAAAAAAAAAAGAAAGAAAAGATGCCTTGGCTAGACTTGAATAAATCCATTTCTGAATAGAAAACAGCTGCATGTGACCCCCCTCATGAAGGTGCAGACTTCAAACCTGCCGCTCACCAGCTCTTGCTCCAGAGGTCCGGTCCCAAGGTACAGCGATGCCATAGTTATCCGCCTCTTAGCAGTCTTCACCTGGGCCTGAGGGGGAGAAAAGGTGACAAGTAGAGTTTATGACCGACTTGTCAGAGGATATTACAAGGTAAATATATACGGTCAGGATATTTAAAACAGAACCTGTGGTTAAAGCGGAGTTTCAGGGATTCAGCTACTTTGTATACCAGGAGGAGGTGCCCACCCCCCCCTCCCCATAGACGTGAGCGCCAACATTGCTCACCGTTTTCTTAGTTCCTTCAAGAGCAGAGTCGCTGAAACTGCTTTTCTCGCCCCTCCCCTCCTCCTCCTGCCCATTCACAGAACCCTTTGTATTTTGTGAATCAGTTTCACATAATACAAAGGCTTCTGTGAATGGACAGCAGAGCGGAGGTGCAAGTATAGCTGCTTAGTGTTGTTCTCTCTTCTCACAGCCGGAGTGTATCCTCCGGGAGTGCAATAAACCTGTCACATATATGTAGTAGAGAGAAGTCCAATTAGGTGCAGGACTTAAAGGGTTCAGTTTAAAAAATAAATTACTACAAGAGCCTCCCACACCCCCAAAAAACAAAAATACACCAGACTCTCACCATCCCGCCGGCTGGGAGAGTCCCCTGGTGCAGTATATGGGGGGGGGGGGGGCTGGGTGAAATAGAGGAGCCCCCCTCTCTCCATCTTCCCCCCCTTCTCCCAAAATCTCTCTACACTTTTCTCTCACACCATCCTTCCCTTACCCCCATCCTCTTCTCTCCCCCTTTTCATTTCCATCTCCCCCATCCCTCTCTCCTTCCTCCTATCCTAGCAGGGGAGGGGCATTGTGGTAGGCTAGTGAGGGGGGTGGCACCATGTTTTACCAGGTGACACCATCCCCAGTGACGCCACTGCATGTGGTCTCTGATGAAGCCTCTTTGGGGCACACGCTCGAGTAGAGGATGACAGTTGATGTTTCTTGCTGAACCGTAAGTTTTTCTCAGGATCTCTGGGCATGTATCTATGGGGAATGGGGGGGGGGACAGATTCCGGTGTAATCTAATGAAGGAACTATGGTAAAGAGATCCTGTGCTTTAGCCATGGATGGCAAGATGTCCACTTTAAGCCCCTCGGTGCCCCCATTACCACCCCTCCTTTGGTCATGGCAGCTCTGTTGCGGTACAATGTGTCAGCTGGCTGATAAAGCTAAGCTCTGGCATGAATCATACTTTTCTACCGCCCCCCCCCCCCCCTGAGGACACAGACATACAGCCATCCTTTTCCATGGTCTACTGGAGAAACTTGTGGAGGACAATTAACCATCTCTGGCAACATCGCCGTTCCCAGCATCTGCTAATCCAGCAAGGCCACGTTATATGCCTGATCTGCCTGTACCGCATGCGAGTGCATCCTACACCTGTACCGCATGCGAGTGCATCCTACACCTGTACCGCATGCGAGTGCATCCTACACCTGCACCGCATGCGAGTGCATCCTACACCTGCACCGCATGCAAGTGCATCCTACACCTGCACCGCATGCGAGTGCATCCTACACCTGCACCGCATGCGAGTGCATCCTACACCTGCACCGCATGCGAGTGCATCCTACACCTGCACCGCATGCGAGTGCATCCTACACCTGCACCGCATGCGAGTGCATCCTACACCTGCACCGCATGCGAGTGCATCCTACACCTGCACCGCATGCGAGTGCATCCTACACCTGCACCGCATGCGAGTGCATCCTACACCTGCACCGCATGCGAGTGCATCCTACACCTGCCCCGCATGCGAGTGCATCCTACACCTGCACCGCATGCGAGTGCATCCTACACCTGCACCGCATGCGAGTGCATCCTACACCTGCACCGCATGCGAGTGCATCCTACACCTGCACCGCATGCGAGTGCATCCTACACCTGCACCGCATGCGAGTGCATCCTACACCTGCACCGCATGCGAGTGCAACCTACACCTGCACCGCATGCGAGTGCATCCTACACCTGTACCGCATGCGAGTGCATCCTACACCTGTACCGCATGCGAGTGCATCCTACACCTGTACCGCATGCGAGTGCATCCTACACCTGTACTGCATGCGAGTGCATCCTATACCTGTACCGCATGCGAGTGCATCTTATACCTGTACCGCATGCAAGTGCATCCTGTACCGCATGCGAGTGCATCTTATATGGATTTAATATTACGATTGTTTTTAGTAAATGCACAATAGCGGTAAGCTTTCTCTTCTATTGTTTTCAGTGGACTATAATGCACCACTGGTGCTGCTGGCAGAAGTTCGTGGTCTACTTGTCCAACACGCTTCTATATGAACACATATCAGCCATCTTCATGGACTAACTGGAGCGGCGCTCAGCTCGCTTTTTTGGGCATAGTTCTCCTGTGGGTCACAGGAGTACAATTACTTTTGTGACCCAGTCAGCTTATAGCGGGTTATTGCTTGCTGTCAGCTGACGTGGCAGAGCTGATCCATGTGCTGGAAAAATACAGACAATATTGTCAGGATCCGCCCAGCTGCTTTATTGACAGTCAGCTCCAAATCTTAGTAGGCAGATTAGAGCAGCTGCCTCCCACTACCCAGCCCCGGAGCTCCAGAGGGTGTGGAAGGAGCAGAGCATAAAGCAGTGACTGACAGTCATTGCTCTCAGCTCCAAAGAAGATGGAGAATGTGATCTCAAAAGATACCGACAATATTGTTGGGATTCTCCCAGCTGTTATATTGACAGGTGGCTCCACATCTAAGCAAGCAGATTAGAGCCAGAGGCAGCTGCTCCTGCCTCCCACTACCCAGCCTGGAGCGTCGGGATCCGCCCAGCTGCTATATTGACAGGTGGCTCCACATCTTAGCAGGCAGATTAGAGCAGCTACCCAGCCCGGAGCTTCAGTGAGTGCTGAAGGAGCAGAGCAGAAAGCAGTGACAGTCATTGCTCTACGCTCCAAAGAAGTGATCATGTGATCCCGAAGGATACCAACAATATTGTCGGGATCTGCCCAGCTGCTATATTGCCAGGCGGCTCCACATGTAAGCAGGCTAATTAGAGCCAGAGGCAGCTTCTCCTGCCTCCTACTGCAAAGCCTGGTGCTCCAGTGAGTGCTGAAGGAGCAGAAAGCAGTGACTGACCGTCTTTGCTCTCTACTCCAAAGAAGTGATCATGTGATCTCGAAAGATACCAACAATATTGTCGGGATCCGCCATGCTGCTATATTGACAGGTGGCTCCACATCTTAGCAGGCAGCTTAGAGCTGGAGCAAGCTGCTCTCGCCCCCCTCCCCAGCCCAGTGCTCCATTGAGTGCTGAAGGAGCAGAGCAGAAAGCAGTGACTGACAGTCATTGCTCTCCATTTCAAAGAAGACAGAGAAGGGATCATGTCATCTCGAAGGATACCAACAATATTGTCGGGATCCGCCATGCTGCTATATTGACAGGTGGCTTCAAATTTTAGCAGACAGATTAGAGCCAGAGGCAGCTGGCTCTGCACAACCTGGAGCTCCAGCGAGTGCTGAAGGAGCAGAACATAAAAGCAGTGACTGACAGTCATTGCTCTCCGCTCCGAAGAAGACGGAGAAGTGATCATGTGATCTTAGAGGATACCGACAATATTGTTGGGATTAGCCCAGCTGCTATATTGACAGTCGGCTCCACATCTAAGCAGGCAGATTAGAGCCAGAGGCAGCTGCTCCTGCCTCCCACTACCCAGCCTGGAGCTCCAGTGACCGCTGAAGGAGCAGAGAGCGGTGACCGACAGTCACCGCTTTCTGCTCCGAAGAACACAGAGAAGAGATCATGTGATCGATCAGTTCTCGCTCTTACAGCCGACAAGGGAGCGCTGCAGCCTAGAGGCGAGCATGGATGTTTTTTTTATTTTTTAAACCAAAACTTCTCCTTTAATTCCAATCAAACATTATACTGATACATTAGACGGGAATATTTGTGACTACTAGTCACCGGCAGAATATACGCACGCCGAGGATCATACAATGAATGAATCATGGATTCCGGCTTTCCTAAATTGTGTCATTCGCCCGAGAACAGACAGGAAAATATTAAGGAGGGTGACTCTCCCCATTCCCCCCCCCCCCCCCCCTCGGGGACTACTCACTTTCATGACCTGGTAGAACTCTGTTGGAGTGGAAAGAATCTTCACGCTGGAGCTGGAGATGCCGAATTCGGGTACCAGGCTCCCGACCCATTGGAATCTGTGCGCTCCTCGCGGGCAGACGCAGCCGAGAGGCGGAGGGCGTTGGGTAGTGGCCGGAACGGAGGGAGCCACAAGGGGTGCCAGAAGAAACAACGGAGTCCTGGAAAAATACAAAAAAATTATTAATGATAAATATGCTACAAAGTAATATAAGCCGAGCACAAGCTCACACAGGCAGCCAATAACACGATGACAATAAAAGCCAAAACATAAAGGGACAAATCCAGCTCTCTGCCTCATGCAAATATGAGGCCTATCTAGGTATGGGGGGGGGGGGGGGGCATGCGTCCCACTCCCCTTCCTCACAGAGCTAGTGCCTTGTAATTGGCCCAGGATGATCACATGGGAGTGGGGATTATTACTCAGTGTAAACTCTGACAAGTTGTCTCTGGAGCTTACACAAGAATTTCTTTGCCTGGTAGCAGTCTCCTAACCTCTTGTGCTCTCTGCACACATTGCTCAGTGTTCTCCTTGCTGGAGCTGGAGGTGAAGCTGCACCTGAAGACTTACAGTGCAAGTATCTCCCTGCTTCATTCATCCTGTGGAGCTTGGCTTCCTCCACCTCTCCAGTTGCTGCTTGACCATCACCCCACCAGATTATCGGGGGGGGGGGGGGGGGATTTCTGACTGACTGTATCTATGAAGCAGCATTGTCACCCTAGGACAGGATGTGTGTTAAGACTACATAACACCTCCCTCTCTTCTTCCCTTCATAACAGAGCACAGGAAAACGCGTGTAGATACGGAACGCTGCATTCCCAGCCCGACTGCAATGTAGGATATGTCAAATGGCCTCAGCCAGCGCTGCTCCACCAACCACACACCCCCTTCAACGTGTTTCACCCCACCAACCAGGGCTTGGTGACAGAGGTCTGTAAACTTTCGGGGGGGGGGGGGGGTGTTGGGCAGATTTGTGGAAGAGCGCTGGCTGAGGCCGTTTGACATCTCCTTCTACACTCTGATCGGTTTTGGAGAGCAGTGTAACCTATCTACACATACTTTGTCACTGCTGGATGAGTGAGCCTGAACGCCACCACCCCATCTCTGAGGACCAGGGGAATCGTACCTTTACTCTTGCTTAAGAAGTGTGCAGGACAAAACTTATTGGGGGGAGCTGTGAAGAAGGGCTGGGAGAGGGGCGTTCCCTATCTACACACATTTTGCCAATCGCTGAATGAGTAAGCCTGCACTTGGTCTCCCCATTTCTGAGGGCCAGGGGATCATTACTTTTCTCCTGCTTAGAGCGGCACACAGGGCGAAATGCATTAAAGGGAGGAGCAGAGCGGGGAGAGCGGTATTCCCTATCTACACAACCCATTTTTGAGGACCAGGGGGATCATACCTTTCCTCTTAGAGCAGCGAGTGGGACGAAACATGTTGGGAGGGCTGTGGAGCAGAACTGGGAGAGTGGCGTTCCCGATCTACACACACTTTGTCACTGCTGGATGAGTGAGCCTGCACACCGACGCCCCATTTCTGAGGACCAAGGGGATCATACCTTTCCTCTTAGGGCAGGACGAAACATGTTGGGAGGAGCTGTGGAGCAGAGCTGGTAGAGCGGCGTTACCGATCTACACACACTTTGTCACTGCTGGATGAGTGAGCCTGCACACAGACACCCCATTTCTGAGGACCAGGGTGGGGGGGGGGGTTGTACTTTTCCTCTTGCTCCAAGCTTCATTCTGGGTCACAGAGAACGAAGAAAGTTGTCAGCTCACAAGTTTTCTGACAAGTTCACGGATAGTTATTAGCTCTTATAGCCCAGATTTGACAAACCTCTTTCAAAAGGGAGCCAATACAAGGAGTTAATTGTTGGGGTTCACATACACATTGAGGACAATAGCTCACATTCTGCTGCAGTTTACATGAACCGTCCTTGCTGGAGCCAAGAAACTGCTGAGAAAGTGGAGCCACCATCCTCCTCGTCCCGATTATGTGGGCTTTACGGACAAGACGTGAAACCTGATTGGCTGCTCGGGACAACCGTTCCATTTTATTCCCATGTTTCAGAGAAGAATGTACATTTATCGACAAGGGAAACGGTCGCCGGTGGTTTCATCTTTTTCGGGATGTTTTGCTTGGTCTCAATTTTTGAGCATTTCTTCCTTTTAAAAGAAATGCAGGAGATTCCTGGTAAAGGCTCTCGGTATTGGGTAGAATAGTATCTCTACTGGGAAGTCCCGTAGTTTTCTTTTATTAGTCGTATCACCATCTGCTCAGAAACACAAGCGAAACGAGGAACCAGCACATCAGACAGGAGGAAGGTAGGGTTGGCTATTCCCCATAAGTCATAAATCATGAAATCATTCTACTGATAACACCGAGTGATAATGAAAGAGAAATGTCGGAAACATGAAGAGGTGCCCATTGAACTCTGCCCATTATAGCACCTGAAACATAAGGTCACAAGGGGTTGCTAAGCAAAACTTACAACGTATCTCTGATGAGACTCTTCCATCTCTTTGTTTCCCCGCTTCCATTCACCAGGTTTAAATAAAAAATGTCTTCTGAAAAACCAACCCCACCTAAGTGGTCCCTCACCAACATGGCGGCTTCTGCAAGTGACAACTGGGGTGGTGGTGTGTGCCAACAATACCTGGTGACCCCCTTTTATGGCATCATCCAGCACTGCAGTTTTTAAAGATTCTGAGGGGACCCAACTGTTGGACAGCCAATAGGAAGGGTGCATGTCACCCAGGCATCTCATCACTACTGTGGTTTTTAAGATTCTGAGCCTAGCCCCCCCATTCACTGTATATGTGTATATATATAAAAAAAGCCTTCTGAAAAACAACCTCTTCTAACTCTGAGGTGTCCATCACCGTCATGGCTTCTGCAAGTGATAACTGGGGTGGTGTGTACCAGTAATGCCTGGTGACCACATGATGGCATCATCAGGGCACTGCAGTTTTCAAGATTCTGAGGGGGACAATGGACAGCCAATAGGAGGAGTCCATGTTACCCAGGACCCTCCACAGCAGCATTGAAGAAGCCCCACACGACACGTAGTTACATAGTTAGGTTGAAAAAAGTCAAGTCCATCCTGGTGACCTCATTCATGGCATCATCACAGCACTGAAGTTTTTAAAGATACTGAGGGGACCCAACTGTTGGACAGCCAATAGGAAGGGTGCATGTCACCCAGGAATCTCATCACTCCACTGTGGTTTTTAAGATTCTGAGCCTAACCCCCTTCTATTTACTATATGTATATACATATATATATATATATAAGCCTTCTGAAAAACAACCTCACCTAACTCTACGGTGTCTCACCATCATGGCTTCTGCAAGTGACAACTTCCTCCCTTCCATTCACCAGTTATATACAAAAATAAAGAAATGAGTCTTCTGAAAACAAACCTCTAACTGGCTTCTGCAAGTGATAACAGTGGTGGTGTGTACCAATAAAACCTGGTGACCCCCCCCCCCCCCTTCATGGCATCATCACGGCACAAACATTTTTAAGATTCTGAGGGAACCCAACTGTTGGACAGCCAATAGGAAGACTCCATGTCACCCAGGCATCATCACAGCACTGGGGTTTTTAAGATTCTGAGCCTAACCTCCCCCTCCATTCACTGTATATTAAAAAACAGCCTTCTGAAAAACAACCTCTCCTAACTCTGAGGTGTCCCTCACCGTCATGGTATCTGCAAGTAATATCTGGGGTGGTGTGTACCATCAATGCGTGGTCACCACATGATGGCATCAGGGCACTGCAGTTATCAAGATCCTGAGGGGACCCAACTGTTGGACAATGGACAGCCAATAGGAGGAGTCCATGTCACCCAGGACCCACACGACACGTAGTTACATAGTTAGTCAGGTTGAAAATAGACAAGTCCATCCAGTTCAACCATAAAAATTAATTATATATCATACAATCCCATATACCAACTCCATACCCACAGTTGATCCAGAGGAATGAAAAAAAAAAACCCAGCAGAGCATGAGATCCAACTTGCTACAGCAGGGGAAAACATTCCTTCCTGATCCCCCGAGAGGCAATCGGATTTTCCCCCGGTCAACTTTAACTATAAATGTCAGTACCTAGTTATATTATGTATATTTAGGAAAGAATCCAGGCCTTTCTTATAGCAATCTACTGAACTGACCAGAACCACTTCTGGAGGGAGTCTGTTCCACATTTTCACAGCTCTTACTGTGAAGAAACCTTTCCGTATTTGGAGATGAAATCTCTTTTCCTCTAGACACGTTGATTTGGTGGAGAAAATGCCGTATTAGGATTAGATGAGGAGTGTCAGGAGAATAGAGTGTACACATTGGACACAGTCTGACTCATTCACACTGTGCCTTCTATTTTTCCGATTAGCGTTCCCTCTATGACAATCTCCTGTGGGGGGGGGGGTGGAGTGGAAATGTGATATAAAGGTCCTCATGCCACAAATATTCTATTCTGGTAAATGGGTGTTGCAATACCAGTAATGATAGTGTTCAGTATATGAATCCTTTTTCCCCCCCGTGTCACATGCCTTTTTTTTCTTCTTCTTTATGTTCTTTGCGCTGACTGGCAGGCCAAGCGGTTCAGAAAAAGTGGCAGTTACAGGGGTTGGGACAAACCATAGGACACTGCAGGAGGTGTATACAACGCGCCACATTCATTTATATGCTTTGATCACTTCTGTATAGAAGTCAATGCAGGTCGCCCCGAGCCGCCCCCCGAAGTCCTGCAAGAACCCTTTTCTAAGTCGGAGCGACTTGCGTCTCTCCTATTAGAACGGTTCTATTGCACAGGATGGGACGCGACTTGCCAGGCGGCTCTTAGGGTTTAACCCTAAAAAAATAAAATAATAAACACCAGGGCTATGAATTATATGCACCAGGGTCTGTCTTCTGCATCGTCTTCATCCCCCTTCTCAACGCTTCCTCCCGCTGTATTGCCGGGTGTGCGGGGCACAACGATTTATATAGGCATGTGGGGTGGTCACCCGGTGACCCCGCCTCTTATGTCGTCACCACCCGAAGCATGATGGGACTGTGATGTCATAAGAGGCCTATATAAATCGTTGCGCACCGCGTACCCAGCATTACAGCTGGAGGAAGCGTTGAGTCAACATGGAAGAAGAGAAGAGGGAAGAAGACGCAGAAGACCGGCCCGCCGGTAGTAAAATAGCTGGAAGAAGATAGCGGTGCTCGGCAGAAGGAACCAGAGAGTGGGAGAAGAGAGCAGAGAAAGTCGGAAGAAGACCCCCGGAGCTAATAAATTACTTTAAAAACCGGTGTAGTGTGTTTTTTTCTTGACACTTTTTCCCCCCAGGTGAATGGGTAGGGGTACGATGTACCCCATACTCATTCACCTAGGGTGGGGGGCTGGGATCTGGGGTCCCCCTTATTAAAGGGAGCGTCCGGATTCCAAACAGCCCCCCGCTCACAGACCCCGACAACCAACGGCCAGGGTTGTCGGGAAGAGGCCCTTGTCCCCATCAAGATGGGGACAAGGTGCTTTGGGGTGGGTGCACCCCAAAGCACCTCTCCTATGTTGAGGGCATGCCGTCTGGTACGGTTCGAGGGAGGGGGGGTGCTCTCGTCCCCACCCCCTTTCCTGACCGGCCTGCGTGCTCGGATAAGGATCTGGTATGTATTTTGGGGGGGGAACCCCGTGCCGTAGGGGTTTCCCCTTGAAACCAGAACTAAGGGCCTGGTTTGCTCCTGGAGGGGGAACCCATGCCGGTGTTTTTTTATTTAAAATTTGGCATTGAGTTCCCCCCTCCTGAAGTCACATTGTAAGTCGTACTGAAGTCGCCTGATGTCGCGCTGTGATTCATACTCAAGTCGTGTTGAAGTTGCCTCCCAAAGTCGGGCTGGAAGTCGTGTTTCCCCTGTGTGAAGGGCTTTTAGGGTTTAACCCTAAAAAAAAAATCTAGAATAAACAAAGTGTTATGAATAACACCAGGGTAGGGGTAACCCCTAACAAAATAAATAATAAACACTAGGGTTAGGGGTTAACCCTAATAAAAAATAATAATAAAACACCGGGGTTAGGGGGTTAAACCCAACAAAATAAATACCGGGGTTACGGGTCTATTTTAGGGATCTTATGTATCATTTGTTTACTTTTGTATTTATTTGTTTATTTTTTAGTTATTATTATTTAGTTTTATACTTTTATTGCATTTGAGAAGAAAAACGTGCCTAAAACATACAACAAAAGGTGTGAATCACGTGTTTCAATGCATTTCTTTGGGGGGGGGGGGGGGTTTAAATGCTTAAAAAAATGCACCAAAAGTGACAACGTGATCCACCACCATAGAGATGCATTGAATTTCGACCCTCCAGTGTTTTGGGGATTGGAGTGTGAATGGGGCTTTCAGTGACGTGTCCTTGTCAATGTTATCACCGCTTTGTTTTTTTTTACCCCCGCAGTGCTGATTGCGTTGTCTGGACAAACAGAAAAAACACGAGTTCCATGAAAGATTTCAAATAAACGACAACAAAAGCGCAAATTGAATCGTGGCTGCTGCCAGTATCCTCTAATATCCCTTAAATGAAACTCTATAATGACATTAGTCTTATGGGAAGCGGCTCCTTGAATGAGGGGTGGGGGGAAGGGACAGAGCGGTAACAAGAATCATTCATAAGATTTCTGGAAGTCCATTTCCACAGTGTGATTCATGACAAATAGAGATTTTCTAACGGCTTCTTCATAACAAAAGGCCGGATTCCCAGAAGCCTGCTGTGTGTGCTAATGCAGGTCAGTGCAATACGGCCGTGAGTCAGGCCACAGGAACGGACAGACTGTGTGCAAAGACGCCTACCGCCTTACCTCAATGGTGTGTGTATACCAACAGACACGCCCCCACCTGACCGACCTACAGACACGCCCCCACCTGACCGACCTACAGACACTCCCCCACCTGACCGACCTACAGACACGCCCCCACCTGACCGACCTACAGACACTCCCCCACCTGACCGACCTACAGACACTCCCCCACCTGACCGACCTACAGACACTCCCCCACCTGACCGACCTACAGACACTCCCCCACCTGACCGACCTACAGACACGCCCCCACCTGACCGACCTACAGACACGCCCCCACCTGACCGACCTACAGACACTCCCCCACCTGACCGACCTACAGACACTCCCCCACCTGACCGACCTACAGACACTCCCCCACCTGACCGACCTACAGACACGCCCCCACCTGACCGACCTACAGACACGCCCCCACCTGACCGACCTACAGACACTCCCCCACCTCACCTACCTACAGACACTCCCCCACCTCACCTACCTACAGACACGCCCCCACCTGACCGACCTACAGACACGCCCCCACCTGGCCGACCTACAGACACGCCCCCACCTGACCGACCTACAGACACTCCCCCACCTCACCTACCTACAGACACTCCCCCACCTCACCTACCTACAGACACGCCCCCACCTGACCGACCTACAGACACGCCCCCACCTGACCGACCTACAGACACGCCCCCACCTGACCGACCTACAGACACGCCCCCACCTGACCGACCTACAGACACGCCCCCACCTCACCTACCTACAGACACTCCCCCACCTCACCTACCTACAGACACTCCCCCACCTCACCTACCTACAGACACTCCCCCACCTCACCGACCTACAGACACTCCCCCACCTCACCGACCTACAGACACTCCCCCACCTGACCGACCTACAGACACGCCCCCACCTGACCGACCTACAGACACGCCCCCACCTGACCGACCTACAGACACGCCCCCACCTGACCGACTACAGACACTCCCCCACCTCACCTACCTACAGACACTCCCCCACCTCACCTACCTACAGACACTCCCCCACCTCACCTACCTACAGACACTCCCCCACCTCACCTACCTACAGACACTCCCCCACCTGACCGACCTACAGACACGCCCCCACCTGACCGACCTACAGACACGCCCCCACCTGACCGACCTACAGACACGCCCCCACCTGACCGACCTACAGACACGCCCCCACCTGACCGACCTACAGACACGCCCCCACCTGACCGACCTACAGACACGCCCCCACCTGACCGACCTACAGACACGCCCCCACCTGACCGACCTACAGACACGCCCCCACCTGACCGACCTACAGACACGCCCCCACCTGACCGACCTACAGACACTCCCCCACCTGACCGACCTACAGACACTCCCCCACCTGACCGACCTACAGACACTCCCCCACCTGACCGACCTACAGACACTCCCCCACCTGACCGACCTACAGACACTCCCCCACCTGACCGACCTACAGACACGCCCCCACCTGACCGACCTACAGACACGCCCCCACCTCACCTACCTACAGACACTCCCCCACCTCACCTACCTACAGACACTCCCCCACCTCACCGACCTACAGACACTCCCCCACCTCACCGACCTACAGACACTAACCCACCTGACCGACCTACAGACACGCCCCCACCTGACCGACCTACAGACACGCCCCCACCTGACCGACCTACAGACACGCCCCCACCTGACCTACCTACAGACACGCCCCCACCTGACCTACCTACAGACACGCCCCCACCTGACCGACCTACAGACACTCCCCCACCTGACCAACCTACAGACACGCCCCCACCTGACCGACCTACAGACACGCCCCCACCTGACCAACCTACAGACACTCCCCCACCTGACCGACCTACAGACACGCCCCCACCTGACCGACCTACAGACACGCCCCCACCTGACCGACCTACAGACACGCCCCCACCTGACCGACCTACAGACACGCCCCCACCTGACCGACCTACAGACACGCCCCCACCTGACCGACCTACAGACACGCCCCCACCTGACCGACCTACAGACACGCCCCCACCTGACCGACCTACAGACACGCCCCCACCTCACCCACCTACAGACACTCCCCCGCCTCACCTACAGACACTCCCCCGCCTCACCTACAGACACTCCCCCGCCTCACCTACAGGCACTCCCCCGTCTCACCTACAGGCACTCCCCCGTCTCACCTACAGACACTCCCCCGTCTCACCTACAGACACTCCCCCGTCTCACCTACAGACACTCCCCCGTCTCACCTACAGACACTCCCCCACCTGACCAACCTACAGACACGCCCCCACCTGACCGACCTACAGACACTCCCCCACCTGACCGACCTACAGACACGCCCCCACCTGACCGACCTACAGACACGCCCCCACCTGACCGACCTACAGACACGCCCCCACCTGACCGACCTACAGACACGCCCCCACCTGACCAACCTACAGACACGCCCCCACCTGACCTACCTACAGACACGCCCCCACCTGACCTACCTACAGACACGCCCCCACCTGACCGACCTACAGACACTCCCCCACCTGACCAACCTACAGACACGCCCCCACCTGACCGACCTACAGACACGCCCCCACCTGACCAACCTACAGACACTCCCCCACCTGACCAACCTACAGACACGCCCCCACCTGACCGACCTACAGACACGCCCCCACCTGACCGACCTACAGACACGCCCCCACCTGACCGACCTACAGACACGCCCCCACCTGACCGACCTACAGACACGCCCCCACCTGACCGACCTACAGACACGCCCCCACCTCACCTACAGACACTCCCCCCACCTCACCTACAGACACTCCCCCGCCTCACCTACAGACACTCCCCCGCCTCACCTACAGACACTCCCCCGCCTCACCTACAGACACTCCCCCGCCTCACCTACAGGCACTCCCCCGTCTCACCTACAGGCACTCCCCCGTCTCACCTACAGACACTCCCCCGTCTCACCTACAGACACTCCCCCGTCTCACCTACAGACACTCCCCCGCCTCACCTACAGACACTCCCCCGCCTCACCTACAGACACTCCCCCGCCTCACCTACAGACACTCCCCCCACCTCACCTACAGACACTCCCCCCACCTCACCTACAGACACTCCCCCCACCTCACCTACAGACACTCCCCCCACCTCACCTACAGACACTCCCCCCACCTCACCTACAGACACTCCCCCCACCTCACCTACAGACACTCCCCCACCTCACCTACAGACACTCCCCCACCTCACCTACAGACACTCCCCCACCTCACCTACAGACACTCCCCCACCTCACCTACAGACACTCCCCCACCTCACCTACCTACAGACACTCCCCCACCTCACCTACCTACAGACACTCCCCCACCTCACCTACAGACAGGCTCCCCCATACAGACACTCCCCACCTGACCTACCTACAGACACTCCCCCACCTCACCTACCTACAGACACTCCCCCACCTCACCTACCTACAGACACTCCCCCACCTCACCTACCTACAGACACTCCCCCACCTCACCTACCTACAGACACTCCCCCACCTCACCTACAGACAGGCCCCCCCATACAGACACTCCCCCACCTGACCTACCTACAGACACTCCCCCACCTCACCTACCTACAGACACTCCCCCACCTCACCTACCTACAGACACTCCCCCACCTCACCTACCTACAGACACTCCCCCACCTCACCTACAGACAGGCCCCCCCATACAGACACTCCCCCACCTGACCTACCTACAGACACTCCCCCACCTGACCTACCTACAGACACTCCCCCACCTGACCTACCTACAGACACTCCCCCACCTGACCTACCTACAGACACTCCCCCACCTGACCTACCTACAGACACTCCCCCACCTGACCGACCTACAGACACTCCCCCACCTGACCGACCTACAGACACTCCCCCACCTGACCGACCTACAGACACTCCCCCACCTACAGACACTTCCCCCACCTCACCTACCTACAGACACTCCCCCCACCTCACCTACCTACAGACACTCCCCCACCTCACCTACCCACAGACACTTCCCCCACTCACCTACCTACAGACACTCCCCCCACCTCACCTACCTACAGACACTCCCCCCACCTCACCTACCGACACTAGGCTAGTACGTTTTTTTTTTTTTTATATATATTTTAAAGGAATATATATATATATATATAGCTTTGCATAGCCAGGGTAAAGTTCCTACTACCCGAGTCTGCAGAAAGGTCCAAGACTTGGCTCTATGGCAGGGGTCTCAAACTGGTGGCCCTCCAGCTGTTGCGAGACTACAAGTCCCATGAGGCATTACAAGGCTGACAGTTACAAGCATGACTCCCTCAGGCAAAGGCATGATGGGACTTGTAGTTTCGCAACAACAGCTGGAGGGCCGCCAGTTTGAGACCCCTGCTCTATGGCCTGGATCACAAGACTAGCTGAGCAGAACTACAAATACGCTCGCCGGTACACCAGCATCCATGTATGTATTTCACTGTATGTCTGCATCACAAGACTAGCAGAGCAGAACTACAAACACACCGACAGGTAAACCAGCTTCCTTATATGTATTTCAGCTTTCCGTATCCAAGTGTGACTTACACAATAAATCGCTATTCCCGAGACACATTCCATCCACATCATTGTCTGAGCCAGAATCTATGAAATGTCTCCTATTAGGCAATGTCCTCTCCACCCCTCCCCCACCTTACTCATAATACCAGGATACGGGAAGATGTGCACACTATACCACAAGACCTAAACCCAACAAGTCATGGAGTGCCACTTCCCGGCCTTCTCGGGTCACAGACTGCTGGCAGAAAGAACGGCTCTGTTTAACCCCTTGCTTACTGGGCACATACACCCCCCTCCTGCCCAGGTGAAATTTCAGCTTCCGCCACTGCGTCGCTTTGACTGACAATTGCGCGGGCGTGCGACGCGGCTCCCAAACAAAATTGACGTCCTTTTTTACCCACAAGTAGAGCTTTCTTTTGGTGGTATTTGATCGCCTGTGCGGTTTTTATTTTTTGCGCTATAAAGAAAAAAAAGAGTGACAATTTTGAAAAAAAAAAATACAATATTTTTTACTTGTTGCTAAATATCCCAATTAAAAAAAAAAAAAAAAAAAAAAAAAAAACACATTTTTTCTCAGTTTAGGGCGATACGTATTCTTCTACATATTTTTGGTAAAAAAAATAAATAAAAAAAAAATCGCAATAAGCGTCTGGTTTGCGCAAAAGTTATAGCGCCTACAAAATAGGGGACAGAATTTTTTTTTTTTTTTTTACTAGAAATGGCGGCGATCTGCGATTTTTATTGGGACTGCGACGTTATGGCGGACACATCGGACACTTTTGACACATTTTTGGCGCCATTCACATTTATACTGCGATCAGTGCTATAAATATGCACTAATTACTGTATACATGTGACTGGCATTGAAGGGGTTAACACTAGGGGGTGAGGAAGGGGTTAAATGTGTATCCTAGGTGTGTTCTAACTGTGGGGGGAGGTGACCGATCTGTGTCCCTATGTACAAGGAACACAGATCGGTCTCCTCCTCTCCAGAGACAGGAAGCTGTCTCTGTGTAAAACGGCAATGAGAGATGATCTCATATGTTTACATCTCTTATTGGCCGCGCAGATCGCATAGCAAACGGCCACTCTGATTGGCCGTTCGCCGCGATCTGTGATTGGCTGTGTCCAAGGGACACGGCCAACACAGAGCTTACATGCTGCGCGCTCTGGAGCACGCGCGGGGAACGCCTTAAGGAACGGCCGTAAATTGACGGCGGCTTGGCTTTTCAGGTCCGCGCTGTGGCCGTCATTTGGCTGTAGCGCGGGCCGCAAGTGGTTAAAGCTGAACTACGGGGAAGGAAAAAATGTATATAAAATGACCCACGCAGGGAGACCCCCCCCCCCCCCCCACACACACTGCATGGGTTAAAAGCTCATTTTGTGTGTCGGTACACTGAAATGCAGTTTTACTAATCTGATCCCTTGCTCCTGCGGGTTCCTACTCTGCAGATGGTTCCCCAGAACCCCTTCGCCTCTCCGTCCGTCCGTCCACCGGCGGCGCTCCAGGCTCCTCCTCTTCATCGGGTGCCCCCACAGAGAGTCGCTTTCCATGGGGGCACCCGTGCAGGCGCGCTCCCGAGTCCTGTTGCTGCGTCCATTGACACAGACAGCAGGACTTGAGGCCCCCCCCCGTGTCAATGGATTTGATTGACAGCAGCGGGAGCCAATGGCTCCTGCTGCTAGCAATCTATCCATTGAGGACCGGAGACAGTGGCTGGAGCTGCTGAGCTCATTCATGTCGCTGGAACGGGTTCAGGCAAGTAAAAGGGGGGTGGGGGCTCTGGGGGGCAGCTGCACCACAGAAGGTTTTTCACCTTGATGCATAGAATGCAAACCATGAGACTTTACAACTCGTTTCATTTATGACAGAGCGTGTATTGTTTTTAGGCATGTACTGGGCTTTATCTTGGTCTTCTCGTCCCCCTTCCTCCCCAAAATCTGGGCCCTATTTTCACAGAGATTGGGGAATTTCTTCTTTGCCCTCGCAATACTTTTTTTATCCAAGTATATCTTATCTATTGATATTTTTTTAAAATATATTTTTGATTTGATGTGTATGTAGAACAATGCCAACAAGCGTTTTATATATTTATGTTTACTTTCATTTTTTGTCATCACTTTTTGTAGATTGAAAGTGTTTTCTGCATGGATAAATAGGCGTGGTTCCTGAGAAAGAGAGTTTCTCACGAAACGCGTTGATCCGCAACACCAAAATAAATGTTAAGGGAGTTGTAAAGGCAGGAGTTTTGTTTATCTTAATGCATTCTATTCTTGTGTGTAGCAGCCACCCCAGCACCCCCCCCCCCCAATTACTTACCCGAGCCCCATCTCTCTCCAGCGATGTCCAAAAATGTCTAAGATGTCCAGGAACACTCCTCCTCATTGCCAATACTCGGAGAGAGGGGGCTGTCATGGATATGTAGTAAGTCTGGCAGGTTACCTTCTCTCCATGTGTTCATGGAGGCCTGACTCCCTTATCTGGTGGCCTTTACCATCTCTCCTCCCTGTATTGCTTTACCCGAGGCACTATATTAACCACTGCACTGCTGGTCTACATTGCTGATCAACATTGTTTGTTAGGCATTGTGTGTTTGGGTTCCTGCTTGCCGTGTGCTACGTTTTCTCTGTGTACCAACTTTGGCTGGTCTCCGACTACTCCTGTTTGCCTGTGACCCTGACCCTTGGCCTGTCCCTTGGTTAATCCTCGTCTGCTTGTTGCCCCGACCTCAGCTTACCCTTCACTATCGCTTGTGTCCTGAGTGGCTGCTTCCCCTCTCTCCCTGCGGAGCCTGACCTAGGGGACTTTAGGGGCCGTGTCCTGGATCCAGCTGCAGCGAAGGCCATCCTCACCACTAGAGGCTCTGATGAACACCAGCTGGGTCTTAGACTCCGCGCGCCCTGGGGAATCTTGGGCTCAAGCTGCCTGTAGGATCCCTGTTTGTGCCCCAGCGAACCTCTCCCCCGAAATCCATTCTGTGGTCCACCCGCAGCAGTTGGCTGTAGGGTTTACTAGCCTGAGGTGCACCCCTGACTCCTACGGGGTGCACTTGGTCATCTGGTCACAGGTGACCTGACAGGGGTGTGTCTGAATGGACACAGGGAGCTGTGATTAACTAACCCCTGTAAAAAAAAAAGATGCATATACTTGCCCATTTCCATCCCCACTCCGGTCATGTGACCACCGCCAAGTCAGTCAGTGAAAGCTGCAGGGGAGTAGACAGAGCGCCGACAACGGCTGGTAAAGTCTAGGGAGCGGTGACATCATTCATAAGCCCCAACAGCCCATCGGTTGCCGGTGCTCCCTCCTCTCCCCTGCAGCAGCCTCTGCTAGCTGGAGTAGGCTGAAAATAGGTAATAGACGCATCTTTCTTACACAGCTTAGTAAGCATATGTGGAGGGGGGCGCATTTATTAGGTTTAGTCTGGAATTTTACTTCAACAATCCAAAAGGGAGGAAAAAAGAGACTCCATCATTGGGGATTATACAGACTAACATGGAGAGACAGACTATCGAATTCCAGATGTTCATTTTTTTTATGATAGATGATGAGCGATAAGCGATGGATGATAATGATGACTATATATAAGGCCCCCGGTCTCTTTCGGAAGGTGAATACGCATTGCGTTGGGGAGGCGCAGACCGGTTAGGCGCTGGGCCTCTTCGGACAGATTTAAGTCTGATCGCATTTCTGCTTCCCGTAAGCGGAGGGATGAGGGGCACCGAACGTTCTCTCATGGAGGAGGATTGATCTCGGATTTCTGTACATTATTTCCTGGGATGGTGGAATGTCATCTGGCAGCAGCACAGAAGGCTAAAGAATCTGACATGGGATGTCATCGCTGGGGACGCGCTTCCTGGCAGATAAGCCTCCTTCTCGTACAGCGAGAGCTCTGCTATTAATCAACCAACAGAGTAAATAAGAATTTCCCCAGGAGACCGGCTTATTATCGTAAGATTATAGAGGAGGAGGGGGGAGGGGACGCACCCGAATAACAGCCAGCTGACACTCGATGTGCGCTGCGTTCACCTCGTACCAGGGGCCACGGGCGCCTCTTTTGATTGGCTCACCTCATCCAGGCAGCAACGCTCGCCTCTTCTGATTGGCTCCCATAACAAGGAGCCGCTGCTGACACTGTGCAGAGTTTACCTCATCCAGGGAGCAACGCTCGCCTCTTCCGATTGGCTCACCACATCCAGGGAGCATCGCTCGCCTCTTCCGATTGGCTCACCTCATATAGGGATCAACGCTCGCCTCTGATTCGCTGACCTTATCCAGGGAGCAACGCTTGCATCTTTTGATTGGCTTCCATAATAGGGGGCCGCTGCTGATGACACTGCGCAGTGTTTACCTCATCTAGGGTGCAACACTCGCCTCTTCTGATTGGCTCACCTCATACAG
Source organism: Rana kukunoris (assembly GCA_029574335.1). Lineage (NCBI taxonomy): Eukaryota > Metazoa > Chordata > Amphibia > Anura > Ranidae > Rana > Rana kukunoris. Next base: position 153,259,329 of record CM056060.1, read on the forward strand.
GGAGTAAAGCTTGCCTCATCCGATTGGCTCACCACATCCAGGGAGCAAAGCTTGCCTCATCCGATTGGCTCACCACATCCAGGGAGCAAAGCTTGCCTCATCCGATTGGCTCACCACATCCAGGGAGCAAAGCTTGCCTCATCCGATTGGCTCACCACATCCAGGGAGCAACGCTCGTCTCTTCCGATTGGCTCACCACATCCAGGGAGCAACGCTCGTCTCTTCCGATTGGCTCACCACATCCAGGGAGCAACGCTCGTCTCTTCCGATTGGCTCACCACATCCAGGGAGCAACGCTCGTCTCTTCCGATTGGCTCACCACATCCAGGGAGCAACGCTCGTCTCTTCCGATTGGCTCACCACATCCAGGGAGCAACGCTCGTCTCTTCCGATTGGCTCACCACATCCAGGGAGCAACGCTCGTCTCTTCCGATTGGCTCACCACATCCAGGGAGCAACGCTCGTCTCTTCCGATTGGCTCACCACATCCAGGGAGCAACGCTCGCCTCTTCTGATTGGCTTCCATAATAAGGGAGCGGCTCAAGAGTGCCCCCATGGGAAGCGGCTTCCTGTGGGACACTCGCCAGGGGAGAAGCCAGAAGTGTCAGTGGGGGACCCAACAAGAGGAGGCAGTGTAAGTGTACATATGCCTCTTGATTGGCTCACCTCATCCACATAGCAATGCTTGCATCTTCTGATGGACTCCAATGTGCACCTCCACCAGGGAGCAATGCGCGCCTCTTCCGATTGGCTCACCTCATCCAGTGAGCAACGCTCGCCTCTTCTAATTGGCACACCTCATCTACTGAGCAATGCTCGTATCTTCTAATTGACTCCCATAATGACGGAGGCCGCTTGAAGTCACTGTGCACCTCCACCAGGGAGCAGTGCTCGCCTCTTCCGATTGGCTCACCTCATCCAGGGAGCAATTCTCGCCACTTCCGATTGGCTACCCTCATCCGGGGAGCAATGCTCGCCTCTTCCGATTGGCTACCCTCATCCAGGGATCGGCTTCTATAACAAGGAGCCCCTGCTGATGACACTGTGCAATGTTCACCCCATCTATGGAGAAATGCTCACCTGTTCTGATTGGCTCCTATAAAAGGGGGGGTGGTTTCTGATGACACTGTGCAGTGTTCACCTCTACCAGGGAGCAACGCTCCCCTCTTCCGATTGGTGCAATAACAAGGGGCCACGTCTATGAGGAAGCTGCGCAGTGTTCTCCTCAGTGGCCTCTAGGGCTCAAAGTGTATCTAAAGTCAACATGTTTATTTGAAAAGCTTTTAATGCCAAACTTCTCTGAAGAGTCACAGGAGTGCGATTACCTTTGTCCCCCCCGTCCCCGTCCCCCCCCGTGACGAAGAGTTGCTGCGCTGAAATTCTAAGTGGTCTTTTTAGCCCAGTTCACCACCATGAACTACAAACCACCACCGCCTTATGACAGATCAGCCAGTACTGGCAGCGTTTTCAGAGAGACGAAACCTCCTGCCATTGGTCAAGTAATCACAGGTGGTTATGAAGCCTAAACATTTATTTTCATTAAGGTAAAAAAAAAAGTGTTTAGGCAATAGTACCCCCCGCCCCCACTTACCTGAGCCCTCATAGTGCTGTGCCCGTTTGCAGGGGCTCTCACCTCTCACCTCCTGGTCTCACAGGCTTTGCTGAGACCGCAGGAGTTATCAACGTCAGTGACGCAGGACGGGAAGTGTTGCCAAGCCTCACTATCCGAGTCTATAGATGCAGGCAGCGCGGCTCAAGAGTGCCCACATGGGAAGCGGCTTCCTGTGGGACACTCGCCAGGGGGTCAGTGGGGGACCCAACAAGAGGAGGCAATGTATGCGTACATATGTGTCTGTACATCACACTGATGAGCACTGACCAATCACAATCCAACTGGTCCATCCTGGAAGCGCTGATGGAGGAAAAAGAGAGAGAGAGAGAGAAAAAAAAAAAGAAAAAAAGAACAAGATAGGGAGAAGGGAGTCACCGCTCCATGTAGGACCACTATATGATCAGAGGTAATTGCAGGATACCGAGGGTGCTGGCGGTGCACTGAGCAAAACCCGGTAAGGTGGTCTTTATTAGATCAACAGCAGGTACAACATAAGGTCACAGCAGCAAACAACAAGGGGACAGCCGACGCGTTTCGCACTGGATCAGTGCTTATTCATGGCTCATGGTGTACCTGCTGTTGATTTAATAAAGACCACCTTACCGGGTTTCCGGAGTGCGGCTATCCATTCATCTATCTTCAAAAAAAGAAGAAGAGCAGGGATTTTAAATCCTGAGAGGCCGAGATGGATGCAGCAGTAGCTGCGGAGGTAATTACAGCAGGTGGGGGTCTCTTCTGCACCCAGATCATGTACCCAATACGTGATCCTGGACTTCCGGGTAAGGGGAGGGCGTGCGCACATGCGCTGGCTGTGCTGTAATTAGACAGCACAAGCTGATCAGCAGGTGTTGGCCAATGGATGACAACCATCACCCGATGATCCGCGAATAGAAAGATCGCTCTGCCTAGAGTTGTGCTTAAAAGTTTGCATACCCTGGCAGAAATTGTGAAATGTTACTTAGAGCTGCACGATTCTGCCCAAAACGAGAATCGCGATTTTTTTTTTTGCTTAGAATAAAGATTACGATTCTCTCACTATTCTCGTGGCGTAAAATCTTTTCACATTATACAAAAAAAAATTTGGGCTAACTTTACTGGTTAGTTTTTGATTCATTAAAGCAGAGGTCCACCCTAAAGTGGAACTCACGCTGATCGGAACCCTCCCCCGTCTGGTGTCAGGAATTTGCACCCACTTCCGGCCCAGCAGTCTCGGGCAGACTGCAGGCATGACGTCACCGCCCCCCCCCCCCCCCTGTTGTGTGCTGGGAACACTCAACTCCCAGTACACAGCGGTAGCCAATCGGCGGGCTCAGTATGACTCGCGCATGCGCCGTAGGGAACCGGGCAGTGAAGCCGGAGCGCTTCACTTCCTGGTTTCCTCACCATGGATAGAGGGGGGGGGGCAGCAGGGTGACGAGCGATCGCTCGTCCTCTGCTGCAGACGGCGCTGGACTCCAGGACAGGTAAGTGTCCTAATATTAAAAAAGTCAGCAGCTGCAGTATTTGTATTTGGAGTTACAGACAGAAGAACAGGAAGTGAGGATTTCTCAGAAGAAATAAGGACATTTAAAAGCAAAATGGAAGGATGAGGTAAGTGAAGGAGGACTGCACTAAGGGAAAGGAAGATATTTAGGGGGAAAAAATAAATAAAAAATTATACCTTTACAAACCCTTTAATCGCCCCTGATGTTTTACCCCTTCATAACCAGTGTCATTTAGTACAGTGACAGTGCATATTTTTATATATTTTATATATTTTCACTGTTTAAGTGCCACTGGTTCCCACAAAGTGTCAGTTAGTGTCAGACTGCTCGCCGTAATATTACAGTCCCGCTATAAGTCGCTGATCCCCGCCATTACTAGTAATTTTTTTTTTTTATATAAAAATCCAGTATATATCACATAGTCTGTAGACGCAGTAACTTTTGCGCAAACCAATCAACATACACTTATTGGGATTTTTTTTTTTTTTTTACCAAAGACATGTAGCAGAACACATATTGGACGAAATTGATGTTTTTATTGGATATGTTTTATAGCAGAAAAATATTGTATGCATTTCAAAATATTTTTTTGTTTATAGCGCAAAAAATAAAAGCGGTACAGGGGGGGACAAGGTGGCCACGGTACAGGGGGTGGGGGGACAAGGAGGCCACGGTACAGTGGGTGAGGGGACAAGGTGGCCACGGTACAGGGGGTGGGGGACAAGGTGGCCACGGTACAGGGGGTGGGGGGACAAGGTGGCCACGGTACAGGGGGGGGGGACAAGGTGGCCACGGTACAGGGGGGGGGGGGACAAGGTGGCCACGGTACAGGGGGGGGGACAAGGTGGCCACGGTACAGGGGGGGGCACAAGGTGGCCACGGTACAGGGAGGGGCAAGGTGGCCACGGTACAGGGGGGGGGGGACAAGGTGGCCACGGTACAGGGGGGGGACAAGGTGGCCACGGTACAGGGGGGGGGGGGACAAGGTGGCCACGGTACAGGGGGGGGGGGACAAGGTGGCCACGGTACAGGGGGGGGGGGACAAGGTGGCCACGGTACAGGGGGGGGGGGACAAGGTGGCCACGGTACAGGGGGGGGGGGACAAGGTGGCCACGGTACAGGGGGGGGGGGCGACAAGGTGGCCACGGTACAGGGGGGGGGGGACAAGGTGGCCACGGTACAGGGGGGGGGGGACAAGGTGGCCACGGTACAGGGGGGGGGGGGGACAAGGTGGCCACGGTACAGGGGGGGGGGGGGACAAGGTGGCCACGGTACAGGGGGGGGGGGACAAGGTGGCCACGGTACAGGGGGGGGGACAAGGTGGCCACGGTACGGGGGGGGGGGACAAGGTGGCCACGGTACAGGGGGGGCAAGGTGGCCACGGTACAGGGAGGGGCAAGGTGGCCACGGTACAGGGGGGGGGGGACAAGGTGGCCACGGTACAGGGGGGGGGGGGGGGGGACAAGGTGGCCACGGTACAGGGGGGGGGGGGGGGGGGGGGGGGGGGGGGGGGGGGGGGGGGACAAGGTGGCCACGGTACAGGGGGGGGGGGGGGGGGGGGGCCAGGGGGACGGGGGGGGCAAGGTGGCCACGGGGGGGGGGACAGGGGGGGGGGGGGGGGGGGGGGGACAAGGTGGCCACGGTACAGGGGGGGGGGGGGGGGGGGGGGGGGGTACAGGGGGGGGGGGAGGTGGCCACGGTACAGGGGGGGGGGGACAAGGTGGCCACAAGGGGGGGGCACGGGGGGGGGGGGGGGGGACAAGGTGGCCACGGTACAGGGGGGGGGGGGACAAGGTGGCCACGGTACAGGGGGGGGGACAAGGTGGCCACGGTACAGGGGGGGGGGACAAGGTGGCCACGGTACAGGGGGGGGGACAAGGTGGCCACGGTACAGGGGGGGGGGGGACAAGGTGGCCACGGTACAGGGGGGGGGGGGGACAAGGTGGCCACGGTACAGGGGGGGGGGACAAGGTGGCCACGGTACAGGGGGGGGGGGACAAGGTGGCCACGGTACAGGGGGGGGGACAAGGTGGCCACGGTACAGGGGGGGACAAGGTGGCCACAGGCAAGGTGGCCACAAGGGGGGGGGGACAAGGTGGCCACGGTACAGGGGGGGGGGGACAAGGTGGCCACGGTACAGGGGGGGGGGACAAGGTGGCCACGGTACAGGGGGGGGCAAGGTGGCCACGGTACAGGGGGGGCAAGGTGGCCACGGGAGGGGCAAGGTGGCCACGGTACAGGGGGGGGGGACAAAGGGACAAGGTGGCCACGGTACAGGGGGGGGCACAAGGTGGCCACGGTACAGGGGGGGGGGACAAGGTGGCCACGGTACAGGGGGGGGGGGGACAAGGTGGCCACGGTACAGGGGGGGGGGGGGGGACAAGGTGGCCACGGTACAGGGGGGGGGGGGGACAAGGTGGCCACGGTACAGGGGGGGGGGGGGACAAGGTGGCCACACGGTACAGGGGGGGGGGGACAAGGTGGCCACGGTACAGGGGGGGGGGACAAGGTGGCCACGGTACAGGGGGGGGACCACGGTACAGGGGGGGGGGGGTGGTCACGGTACAGGGGGGGGGGGAAGGTGGCCACGGTACAAGGGGGGGGGGACAAGGTGGCCACGGTACAGGGGGGGACAAGGGGGGGGGGGACAAGGGGGGGGACAAGGGGGGGGGACAAGGTGGCCACGGTACAGGGGGGGGGGGGTGGCCCACAAGGGGGGGGGGGGGACAAGGTGGCCACGGTACAGGGGGGGGGGACAAGGGGGGGGCAAGGTGGCCACGGGAGGGGCAAGGTACAGGGGGGGGGACAAGGTGGCCACGGTACAGGGGGGGGGACAAGGTGGCAGGGGGGGGGACACAGGTACAGGGGGGGGGGACAAGGTGGCCACAGGTACAGGGGGGGGGGGAAAGGTGGAAAAAGGGGGGGGCAAGGTGGCAGGGGGGGGGGGGAAAGGGGACAGTACAGGGGGGGGGGACAAGGGGGGGGGACAAGGTGGCCACGGTACAGGGGGGGGAGGGCAAGGGGGGGGGGACAAGGTGGCCACGGTACAGGGGGGGGGACAAGGTGGCCACGGTACAGGGGGGGGGACAAGGTGGCCACGGTACAGGGGGGGGGGGACAAGGTGGCCACGGTACAGGGGGGGGGGGGGGACAAGGTGGCCACGGGGGGGGGACAAGGTACAGGGGGACAACACACAAGGGGGGGGGGGGACAAGGTGGCCACGGTACAGGGGGGGGGGGGGGGGGGACAAGGTGGCCACGGTACAGGGGGGGGGACAAGGTGGCCACGGTACAGGGGGGGGGACAAGGTGGCCACGGTACAGGGGGGGGGACAAGGAGGCCACGGTACAGGGGGGGAGACCAGACAGGGGGGGACAAGGTCAGGGGGGGGGGGGAGGAAACAGGGGGGGGGGGGACAAGGTACGGAGGGGGGGGAGGGGGCAAGGTCAGGAGGGCACAGTACGGGGGGGATGGCCACGGTAGGAGGGCACAGTACAGGGGGGATCAGGGGAAAGGTGGCAGTACGGGGGGGGGATCAGGGGCACAGTACGGGGGGGGGGGATCAGAAGGGCACAGTACGGGGGGGGGATCAGAAGGGGGGGGACAAGGTGGCAGTACGGGGGGGGGACAGAAGGGCACAGGTACGGGGGGGGATCAGGAGGGCACAGTACGGGGGGGGGATCAGAAGGGCACAGTACGGGGGGGGGGGGATCAGAAGGGCACAGTACGGGGGGGGATCAGAAGGGCACAGTACCAGGGGGGGGGGGGGGGGGGGGGGGGGGATCAGAAGGGCACAGTACGGGGGGGGGAAGGGCATCGGGGGGGGGAGAAGGGCACAGTACGGGGGGGGATCGGGGGGGGGATCAGAAGGGCACAGTACGGGGGGGGGGATCGGGGGGGGGGGATCAGAAGGGCACAGTACGGGGGGGGATAAGGAGGGCACGGTACGGGGGGATAAAAAGGGAGGGGCACGGTACGGGGGGGGGGATAAGGAGGGCACGGTATGGGGGGGGGTGGAAGGAGGGGGCACGGTACGGGGGGGGGGGGGATAAGGAGGGCACGGTACCGGGGGGGGGGATAAGGAGGGCACGGTACGGGGGGGGGGGAAGGAGGGCACGGTACGAACAAGGGGGGGATAAGGAGGGCACGGTACGGGGGGGGATAAGGAGGGCACGGTACGGGGGGGGATAAGGAGGGCACGGTACGGGGGGGACAAAGGATAAGGAGGGCACGGTACGGGGGGGGGGATAAGGAGGGCACGGTAAAAGCGGGGGGGGGGATAAGGAGGGCACGGTACGGGAGGGGGGATAAGGAGGGCACAACGGTAAAGGGGGGGGGAGGGGGATAAGGAGGGCACGGTACAGGGGGGGGATAAGAAGGGCACGGGGGGGGGTACGGGGGGGACAGGGTAAGAAGGGCACGGTACGGGGGGGGATAGAAGGGCACGGTACGGGGGGGATAAGAAGGGCACGGTACGGGGGGATAAGAAGGGCACGGTACGGGGGGGGATAAGGAGGGCACGGTACGGGGGGGGGAAAGAAGGGCACGGTACGGGGGGATAAGGAGGGCACGGTACGGGGGGATAAGGAGGGCACGGTACGGGGGGGGGGGATAAGAAGGGCACGGTACGGGGGGATAAGGAGGGTACGGTACGGGGGGGGGGGATCAAATACCACCAAAAGAAAGCTCTATTTGTGGGAAAAAAACAAATGATACAAATTTGATATAAATGGTTGCATGACCGCACAATTGTCGATTAAAGTAATGCAGTGGCAAAAAATGGCCTGGTCATGGAGGGGGGGGGGGGTTAAATCTTCCGAAAGGTCAAGTGGCAATGCAGCAGTAGTAGTGAGACTCTCAGGGAATTTCTGCCATTGAGATTTCCAGTGAGTATTGGCTTAGTTGGGTGACTGGCCTTTTAGCTGAGGAAGTGTGGAAATTACGATGGAGTGTGTGTGGGGGGGGGGGGGGGGGGGGGGGGGGGGGGGTGGTACTGGTGTGATGGGGGATTTTACACAACATACGTCTTTATTTACATCTCAGGGTTACCATGCTGGATAAACAGGAGATTTCCCGGCCGTAGTATTGTGCAGCGCTGCCCTTTGTATTATTTCATCACAGCTCTGCTGAAAGGGGAACTTTGTATTATTTTCTGACTTTACAATGTTTCTCCTGGAACTCTTCACAGCCACCCACACTCTGCTCCGTACAGCCTTTCCATTCCTCCGGCTCTTGGTAACCATTGTTGATCCTTCAGGTTTCCTGTTATAATCATCTGTAACTGGATATACGAGGCTGCAGAGGACGGCATGCATTCTGTACGGCGCAATGTTCTGTGCGGATAGAGCAGCGATTGTGTGCTTCACCCAGTACAGGCCTGTGATTGTCACAGTTATAGAGGAGCCATACTGGTATGTGCCACATATATAGAGGAGCCATACTGGTATGTGCCACATATATAGAGGAGCCATACTGGTATGTGCCACATATATAGAGGAGCCATACTGGTATGTGCCACATATATAGAGGAGCCACACTGGTATGTGCCACGTATATAGAGGAGCCATACTGGTATGTGCCATGTATATAGAGGAGCCATACTGGTATGTGCCACATATATAGAGGAGCCATACTGGTATGTCCCACATGTATAGAGGAGCCATACTGGTATGTCCCACATGTATAGAGGAGCCATACTGGTATGTGCCACATATATAGAGGAGCCATACTGGTATGTGCCACATATATAGAGGAGCCATACTGGTATGTGCCACGTATATAGAGGAGCCACACTGGTATGTGCCACGTATATAGAGGAGCCATACTGGTATGTGCCACATATATAGAGGAGCCATACTGGTATGTGCCACATATATAGAGGAGCCATACTGGTATGTGCCACATATATAGAGGAGCCATACTGGTATGTGCCACGTATATAGAGGAGCCACACTGGTATGTGCCACGTATATAGAGGAGCCACACTGGTATGTGCCACGTATATAGAGGAGCCATACTGGTATGTGCCATGTATATAGAGGAGCCATACTGGTATGTGCCACGTATATAGAGGAGCCACACTGGTACGTGCCACATATATAGAGGAGCCATACTGGTACGTGCCACGTATATAGAGGAGCCATACTGGTATGTGCCACATATATAGAGGAGCCATACTGGTATGTGCCACATATATAGAGGAGCCATACTGGTATGTGCCACGTATATAGAGGAGCCACACTGGTATGTGCCACATATATAGAGGAGCCATACTGGTATGTGCCACATATTATAAGAGGCCATACTGGTATGTGCCACATATATAGAGAAGCCACACTGGTATGTGCCACATATATAGAGGAGCCACACTGGTATGTGCCACGTATATAGAGGAGCCATACTGGTATGTGCCACGTATATAGAGGAGCCAAACTGGTATGTGCCACATATATAGAGGAGCCATACTGGTATGTGCCACATATATAGAGGCCATACTGGTATGATGTGCCACGTATATAGAGGAGCCATACTGGTATGTGCCACATATATAGAGGAGCCATACTGGTATGTGCCACATATATAGAGGAGCCATACTGGTATGTGCCACATATATAGAGGAGCCATACTGGTATGTGCCACATATATAGAGGAGCCATACTGGTATGTGCCACGTATATAGAGGAGCCACACTGGTATGTGCCACGTATATAGAGGAGCCATACTGGTATGTGCCATGTATATAGAGGAGCCATACTGGTATGTGCCACGTATATAGAGGAGCCACACTGGTATGTGCCACATATATAGAGGAGCCATACTGGTATGTGCCACGTATATAGAGGAGCCATACTGGTATGTGCCACGTATATAGAGGAGCCATACTGGTATGTGCCACATATATAGAGGAGCCATACTGGTATGTGCCACGTATATAGAGGAGCCACACTGGTATGTGCCACATATATAGAGGAGCCATACTGGTATGTGCCACATATATAGAGGAGCCATACTGGTATGTGCCACATATATAGAGAAGCCACACTGGTATGTGCCACATATATAGAGGAGCCACACTGGTATGTGCCACGTATATAGAGGAGCCATACTGGTATGTGCCACATATATAGAGGAGCCATACTGGTATGTGCCACATATATAGAGGAGCCATACTGGTATGTCCCACATATATAGGAGGAGCCATACTGGTATGTGCCATGTATATAGAGGAGCCATACTGGTATGTGCCACATATATAGAGGAGCCATACTGGTATGTGCCACGTATATAGAGGAGCCACACTGGTATGTGCCACATATATAGAGGAGCCATACTGGTATGTGCCACATATATAGGAGGAGCCATACTGGTATGTGCCATGTATATAGAGGAGCCATACTGGTATGTCCCACATATATAGAGGAGCCATACTGGTATGTGCCACGTATATAGAGGAGCCACACTGGTATGTGCCACATATATAGAGGAGCCATACTGGTATGTGCCACGTATATAGAGGAGCCATACTGGTATGTGCCACGTATATAGAGGAGCCATACTGGTATGTGCCACATATATAGAGGAGCCATACTGGTATGTGCCACGTATATAGAGGAGCCATACTGGTATGTGCCACGTATATAGAGGAGCCATACTGGTATGTGCCACATATATAGAGGAGCCATACTGGTATGTCCCACATATATAGGAGGAGCCATACTGGTATGTGCCACGTATATAGAGGAGCCATACTGGTATGTGCCACATATATAGAGGAGCCATACTGGTATGTGCCACGTATATAGAGGAGCCACACTGGTATGTGCCACGTATATAGAGGAGCCATACTGGTATGTGCCACGTATATAGAGGAGCCATACTGGTATGTGCCACGTATATAGAGGAGCCATACTGGTATGTGCCACATATATAGAGGAGCCATACTGGTATGTGCCACATATATAGAGGAGCCACACTGGTATGTGCCACGTATATAGAGGAGCCATACTGGTATGTGCCACGTATATAGAGGAGCCATACTGGTATGTGCCACATATATAGAGGAGACCATACTGGTATGTGCCACATATATAGAGGAGCCATACTGTATGTGCCACATATATAGAGGAGCCATATGGTATGTCCCACATATATAGAGGAGCCATACTGGTATGTCCCACATAAATTGGTATGCTCCACTGATGTGTTCACTTATACAGGACCCATCCTGACATATCCAACGTATAGAGGAGGAGGCCACATACAAGTAAGTATATATATATATATATATTATATAGAGAGAGAGAGAGAGAGCATACTGGTATGTTGCATGTAGAGGACCCATCCTGACATGTCTTATACAGGAACCATACCGATATGCCCTACTATAGGAGGACCACACTGGTATGTGCCACGTATATAGAGGAGCCATACTGGTATGTGCCACGTATATAGAGGAGCCATACTGGTATGTGCCACATATATAGAGGAGCCATACTGGTATGTGCCACATATATAGAGGAGCCATACTGGTATGTGCCACATATATAGAGGAGCCATACTGGTATGTCCCACATATATAGAGGAGCCATACTGGTATGTCCCACATAAATTGGTATGCTCCACTGATGTGTTCCACTTATACAGGACCCATCCTGACATATCCAACGTATAGAGGAGGCCATACAAGTAAGTATATATATATATATATATATATATGAGAGAGAGAGAGAGAGCATACTGGTATGTTGCATGTAGAGGACCCATCCTGACATGTCTTATACAGGAACCATACCGATATGCCCTACTATAGGAGGACCCATACTGATATATGCCATGTACAGAGGACCCAATGTATCGAACATATAGAGGAGCCATACTGATATGCCCCACCTTATACAGGAACCATACAGACATGTCCCAATTTTACAGGACCCAATATGTCGAAAATATAAAAAAGCCATACCGATATGCCCCACTGACATGTCCCACATATAGAGGACCCATACTGACATATCCCACGTATAGCGGACCCATCCTGACATGTCTTACTTATACAGGAGCCATACCGATATGCCCTACTATAGGAGGACCCATACTGATATATCCCACTTATATAGAGGAGCCAAACTGACATGCCCCACGTATATATAAGAGCCATACTGACAAGTCCCACGTATATAGAAGAGCCATACTGACAAGTCCCACGTATATAGAAGAGCCATACTGACAAGTTCCACGTATATAGAAGAGCCATACTGACAAGTCCCACGTATATAGAAGAGCCATACTAACATGTCCCACGTATATAAAGGAGCCATACTGACATGTCCCACGTATATAAAGGAGCCATACTGACATGTCCCGCATATATAAAGGAGCCATACTGACATGTCCCACGTATAGAGAGGAGCCATACTGACATGTCCCACGTATAGAGAGGAGACATACTGACATGTCCCACTATAAAAGGACCCATATGCCTCATTTCCACTGAACGGAACGGTTCGGGTCAGTACATTTGGAAGGGTTAGAATGGACCGGTCTATTCTGGTGAGCGTTTCCACTGCAAGTCGGACCGTCAGGGGCCATAGAGGGTTTAGAAAAAATGTCTAGGGTGTCCACCAATCAGTGGTATGTATTGTAGGTCCGCCCTAACCGAACCGTTCCATTTTCTATGGCCCCACATATGAAGCAGGACCCAGAATGGTGCGATACGGTTCGGTTGTATGGCACACTTTCATAATGGAAACACCCAAAATAGCGCACCGTACCAAACCGATCCGCTCAGTGGAAATGAGGCAATACTCTCCCACATATAGAGGAGCAATACTGACATGTCCCACTTATCCATACGTGATCCTGTAGCACCCTCTCTAATTATTTGGGAAGAAGGAATCACATAATAAATAGATTAAATTCCCTGTCACATACACTGAGGAAGGTTTTCCTGGATCTGGCTACAAATGAAGTATAGAAAAAAAAATGATCGTAAGTAAGCCGACTCTAGAAAAGCCTCACACTTTCCAAATCATAGGAAGGCGACTGACTTTACCTATTGCCTGGAATAGAGAGAAACTCACCCTCATTTCATAAAATTGTAATCATTTATGAAGACCACGTCCATCATGGAGCCTTCAATAACATTGCAAAGTGCAGGAACCCAACAGCCACCAATCACAGACCGGCTTGCACACTTTCTAAGCACAATAAACCCCTAGACACAATGTATCGCTGTTCTTTGTCACTATTGAAAAACTCTTCCTCTGCCCCCCATTTGCTCCTTTCAGTACGTGGGCCAGCCTGAGAACACTTACCTGGATAGAGAGTCCATGGAGCCAACACAAAGAGGCAGACGTCACCAAGCCTTTATATGAATTTGGGAGATGTGGGGTGATTGTATTAATGCTCCTCTGGTCCAATCAGGAGGCGGCTCTTCCATGGTCAGCCCATAAACACAGTTCTATTCTTCAACAAATAAGTGCCACTCTGTGAAGGTTCTCACCAAGTACTTGTTCTGCTTTGAGTGCCCTTTACTAGAACATCTAAAAATTAAGAAAGCCTTTCAAAAAGCACTCAGTAAGAGTCCTCAATGCGAATACGTCTATCACTGTTAAGCAAGAGCTCTCAATTTTGAAGAAAGAATGGATAGAAGGATGGGAAAGGGCAACATATACCCAGAGATGAACAAAATAATTATATGTGGTGTTGATGACGTTGTCTAACCGACGTCTGCGAAGTATGAATTTGAATTTCACTTTAATGCACTCTATTGGTGGCCCCAAGGGAAATGAATGGTGGCCCCAAGACTGCTTCAACACCTTCTGTCTCCAGTCATCAACACTTATCCAACCCTAGAAGGAGAACCAACCATGGCCCCTTCTCCGGCCACACCAACCATGGCCCCTTCTCCGGCCACACCAACCATGGCCCCTTCTCCGGCCACACCAACCATGGCCCCTTCTCCGGCCACACCAACCATGGCCCCTTCTCCGGCCACACCAACCATGGCCCCTTCTCCGGCCACCAACCATGGCCCCTTCTCCGGCCACACCAACCATGGCCCCTTCTCCGGCCACACCAACCATGGCCCCCTTCTCCGGCCACACCAACCATGGCCCCCTTCTCCGGCCACACCAACCATGGCCCCCTTCTCCGGCCACACCAACCATGGCCCCCTTCTCCGGCCACACCAACCATGGTCCCTATTTTGTCAATGCAAGCTGTAGTCTGCTTAGGCCCCATGTATACTGCTCTGCTAAACGGACGTTCAGACAATGTACACAGGTTTGTTTACGGTCGTTTTTTAGGCAGTTTCTTTTATCGTTTTTTTTTTTTTTTTTTTTTTTAAAGGCAAACAAATTAGTTCAGAGACCAAAGTTCCCGACATTTTTTAGATGCCAAACGCGGCAACCCGCTTTTCGTTTATAAAAAAAAAAAAAAAATTAGATTTTTGAGAACGCTTCTAAACACAAACTGGGGATAACGTGGCATGTAAACGTGGCAAAACAGGCGTTTTAAGCATGGGTTAACATCTGTCATGTTGAATCGTCAAGGTGTTGTAAAAAGGTCCCGTGTACATGGAGCCTTAGTTTCTGTGGATAACTGGATGTTATCATTGGACATCTACAAGGAGGCTCAGATGGAGGGGTAGATGGAGGGGTAGATGGAGGGGTAGATGGAGGGGTAGATGGAGGGGTAGATGGAGGGGTAGATGGAGGGGTAGATGGAGGGGTAGATGGAGGGGTAGATGGAGGGGTAGATGGAGGGGTAGATAGAAGGGTAATTTCAGCTCAAGCACATGATCTGAAGGACTCAGTTTTTTAAACATGTTCTTCAACCACTTGTAACTCAAGGCTCAAGGACCATGACTGATCAAATATTTGACATTACTCTGTAATACTGATTCACACAAAACATTTCACCTGAACTAAAGCCAAATAAAAAATAAAGATTGTGAGAACTCCCGATTTTTGTTTGTGTCCGACTTCGGTCAACACTACTTTTGTTTAAATATACTAGACATTGGTTGTAACCTTGTCACGTTGGCATTGAAATGTCAGAGCAGCTTGGCCAACATGGGTGCCGATCTTATGTCATCAGGAGATAAAAGAAGCCACTGTGTAACGTAAGACTTAAACAGGGCTCGACAAATCCTAGGTGCCAGGTCACACTAGAAATTGCATCCTGGCTTTTGTTAGCCCATTCACTGTTGCAGAAAAGCACAATTTACATCGCCCGACGCCCAAGACATACAGTTCCAGGAGCTAGGCAGGTCGTTTTAATTTTCTACATTTAGCCCTGCTGTGGGCAAACAGTAGGGCTTATTTATCAGGTGGAAGAATTCAGGCCGCCCGATCGCTTCCACATACGCAGGTAAAGTGCCCCCCCCCCCCCGGTATGTATCCCAGGCAACACTTGCCAATCTGCGGGCCCAGGACCGGCATAGCGCCACAGGGTAGAGGGTGTAATGGAACGTCCCCACACTCCGTCCCCACACTCCGTCCCCACACTCCGTCCGCTCACAAGCCCACAACGAGACAACACTTGTTTGTCTGCTGAACATGGAGTCTTTATTAGAACCAAGAACACAATCTTATATACAGTTAAAGAGGTAACCAGAACATAAATTAATTTGGAGCTAATTAACTAATCATTTACCCAGACTAGGTGACTCATAGATATGACCTTTCAGGGTAGACGTCACGTCTCCTCGCTCACCTGCTATACAATATACATTATCATAAGTGTAAACACAGGACATCTTCACACAATAGCAGGGTCAACTAGCACAGAGAACAGACAGATGGCTGGAGGTGACGGCATTAGCATCTCCTTACGCTGTATGTCCCAACAGTATGAATCAGTCACTCTAATATGGCATATACAGGGCCCCCAGGCATACAGCTCACAAAGAGCGCCGTTCCACCAAATGCCAGGGCCCATGATCGCAAGGCAAGAGGCTAGCATTCAGTCCCCTCCAAAAGCCTCTGTCCCGGGTGAGTCTGTCACAGAGGGGGAAACGCGTTCGCTCTCCTCCCTATCTTGTTCCTGACCTGGAAGCAACGTGTAGCTCAGGGTCTTCGAACTATGACCCTCCAGTTTTTCGGGAACCACAATTCCCAATGTCAGAGTTTTGCAATGCCTCATGGGATGTGTAGTTCCGCAACAGCTGGAGGACTGTAGTTTAAGGGTCCTTGGTGTAGGATGTCACGTTCGGGTCCCTGTTGACAGTTCACATTACGATTGTGTTATCGCCACGCACAAACTGGCTCCTAACCTCAAAAGCAAAATCTGTCAAGCCCTGGCCTAAAATATATTTTTTTCCCTAGAGTTGCCCTTTAATCTCCACATGATAACGGTAAGCCGTATAACTTCATCGACCGCGCTCTGCCAGACCGTCCTGGATGCCTGAAAGTCTGCTTCCCCTATATTTTGCTGGAACGCGTATAATGACAAACAGTCTGCCTAGGTCTGGGTACGCGGAGCTACAAAAAGGTGTCATAGGCCACGGTTCGCTCATCGGAGAATGAGGTAATGCCGATTTGTCTGGCAATAACTTTCCGGATTCCTAAAAGTGCCGAGTGGGCTGCATATAAACATTACACGCAAAGAGGAGGAGGAGGGGAACGGTACGAGTCAGGATACACAAAGCTGGGAACCGTGAAGATGATTCTCCCCCCAAAGTTTTACAAGCCTGACGTCGACTTGTCCTCACTCATCGCATTTCACAAGTCGGAGGATCTCGGAGATCAGGTCACCGCTGGGATTTTTTCTGTCTACGTTGAGGAACATATAGTAAGGAGGATTCCCCCCCCCCCCCTAAAGAAATTCCAAAGAAATGGTTTCCTGCCCAATACGGCCATGGAAGCCATAATAACCGAAAACCAGCAGGAAAGTCTCATCTATAGGGACTTCAATACTGGCGGCACGAAACATGCCGGTCCGAGGCTTTCTATGGAGAAATTTTAAGCCCAGTTCCAGGTTTTACTTTAACCACTTCATTACTGGGCACTTAAACCCCCTTCGTGCCCAGACCAATTTTCAGCGCTGATGCATTTTGAATGACGATTGCGCGGTCATACAACACTGTACCCAAATTATATTTTTATAATTTTTTCCCCACAAATAGAGCTTTCTTTTGGTGGCATTTCATAGGGTTGTCCCAATACCAGTATCGGGACCGATACCGAGTATGCTCCCGATGCCTGGTAGACCGATACCGAGTATGCCCCCGATGCCTGGTAGACCGATACCGAGTATGCCCCCGATGCCTGGTAGACCGATACCGAGTATGCTCCCGATGCCTGGTAGACCGATACCGAGTATGCCCCCGATGCCTGGTAGACCGATACCGAGTATGCCCCCGATGCCTGGTAGACCGATACCGAGTATGCCCCCGATGCCTGGTAGACCGATACCGATATATGCCCCCGATGCCTGGTAGACCGATACCGAGTATGCCCCCGATGCCTGGTAGACCGATACCGAGTAAGCCCCGATGCCTGGTAGACCGATACCGAGTATGCCCCCGATGCCTGGTAGACCGATACCGAGTATGCCCCGATGCCTGGTAGACCGATACCGAGTATGCTCCCGATGCCTGGTAGACCGATACCGAGTAAGCCCCGATGCCTGGTAGACCGATACCGAGTATGCTCCCGATGCCTGGTAGACCGATACCGAGTATGCCCCCGATGCCTGGTAGACCGATACCGAGTATGCCCCCGATGCCTGGTAGACCGATACCGAGTATGCCCCCGATGCCTGGTAGACCGATACCGAGTATGCCCCCGATGCCTGGTAGACCGATACCGAGTATGCCCCCGATGCCTGGTAGACCGATACCGAGTATGCTCCCGATGCCTGGTAGACCGATACCGAGTATGCTCCCGTGCCATACAATCAACGTCCATAGACGCCAATTGTATGACTTGGCCCCACCCCCCCCCCCTGACGGCCACGTCACTGCATGTGATTGACAGCAGTGGGAGCCAATGGCTGCGCTGCTATCAATCATCCAATGAAGAACCGACAAGACCAGGGAGAAAGCAACGCGGGATCGCGCCCACGGAGATTCGGGGCTCAGGCAAGTAAAACGGGGATGGAGGGGCGGTGACTGCATGGTGTTTACAACCACTTTAAAGGGGTTGTAAAGGAAAATGTTTTTTTTTTTTTTTCACCTTAATGCAAACTATGCAGGTGAAAAAACATCTGATGCTTGCCCCCACCCCCGGCTCCCATTATATTTACCTGACCCCTCGAAAGTCCCTCGCGGTCCCGATATCCTCTTCGCCGCTCAGCCTGGCCGCTGATTGGCTAGAGCGGATGGATTGAGAGCAGCGCAGCCATTGGCTGGCGCTGCTGTCAATCACATCCAGCGCCGAGGGGCGGGGCCGAGTGATACAGTGAGCGCCGCGGCTATGGCTGCTCACTGTATCACGGGAGCGTGCCCTCAATTAGTGATCACCATGCGAGCTCTCTCACATATCTGTGGTGACTAATTGCGGGGAGGACCAGAGACAGCCGCTGAGGGACCCCAGAAGACCACGATCAGGGGCACTCTGTGCAAAACGGGCTTCACAGTGGAGGTAGGTATAACATAACATGTTTGTTATTTATTTTTTTTATATATTTTTTTCCCTTTAGTAACCCTTTAAGGGTTCAAAAAATGAAAAGGTAAACCAAGTCCAAATATCCTGGCCACCCCTCCGGTTCCTGCTGCACATAGTGGCCGTGATGCCCTGTGCTGGCGGTGCAGCGCCCATGCTGACCAATGAACGGTTACTATGTTGGGTATTATGATGGATACTCACTCTGCAGTTTATGGCCCTCTACAAAGGCAGCGAGGGGCATCACAGCCGCTATGTCAGGCTCTGGTGGGGGGGGGGCCTGGCCAGGATAGTCACCTTTTCATTATGTGAAAGGTAGTCTAACCCCCTTTAAAGAATACAGACTGGGCCTTATCCACTTGCTGTCTCTGCCCCATAGTAGTTTTATTGCTACAGGGCGGCAGCTGTGCGCCAGATCAGGTATATATAAACGTGACGCAGCTCTTCCGAGTGGCGGGTGCAAAAGCATGCTGCCGGCAGCTCACTCCCTCTGTGATTTTACACTTGATGTCCGATGGCCCCCGCCGATCGTTCGTCCTATGTTAACAAGCAGTGCCGATCCTGACCTCCCTGGGGCCCTAAGCAAAATGACATGGCTTAATAAAAATGAGAAGCGGGCGCTGACGACTAGGGGTGCAACGGATCAAAAAAAACTCACGGTTCGGATCGTTCCTCGGATCCGCAGTCACAAATTAGATCATTTTTCAGGTCAGCAAAAAAAAAAAAAAAAAGTAGTAAACACAGTGACCCCCCCCCCCCCAGTAGTACAGGCACACAGTGACCCCCCCCCCCCCAAGTAGCACAGGCACACAGTGACACCCCCCAAGTAGCACAGGCACACAGTGACCCCCCCCCCCCCAGTAGCACAGGCACACAGTGACCCCCCCCCCCCCCGTAGCACAGGCACACAGTGACCCCCCCCCCCCAGTAGCACAGGCACACAGTGACCCCCCAAGTAGCACAGGCAGACAGTGACCCCCCCCCCGTAGTACAGGCAGACAGTGACCCCCCCCCCCCCGTAGTACAGGCAGACAGTGACCCCCCCCCAGTAGTACAGGCAGACAGTGACCCCCCCCTCAGTAGTACAGGCAGACAGTGACCCCCCCCCCCAGTAGTACAGGCAGACAGTGACCCCCCCCCCCAGTAGTACAGTGACAGTACCCCCCCCCCCAGTAGTACAGGCAGACAGTGACCCCCCCCCCAGTAGTACAGGCAGACAGTGACCCCCCCCCCCCCAGTAGTACAGGCAGACAGTGACCCCCCCCCCCCGTAGTACAGGCAGACAGTGACCCCCCCCAGTAGTACAGTGACCCCCCCAGTAGTACAGGCAGACAGTGACGCCCCCCCGTAGTACAGGCAGACAGTGACCCCCCCCCCGTAGTACAGGCAGACAGTGACCCCCCCCCCAGTAGTACAGGCAGACAGTGACCCCCCCCCAGTAGTACAGGCAGACAGTGACCCCCCCCCCCCCGTAGTACAGGCAGACAGTGACCCCCCCCCCCCGTAGTACAGGCAGACAGTGACCCCCCCCCAGTCCCCCCCCCCCCAGTAGTACAGGCAGACAGTGACCCCTC
This sequence comes from Rana kukunoris, assembly GCA_029574335.1. NCBI lineage: Eukaryota > Metazoa > Chordata > Amphibia > Anura > Ranidae > Rana > Rana kukunoris. The sequence continues at coordinate 153,279,606 of CM056060.1, forward strand.
CCCCCCAGTAGTACAGGCAGACAGTGACACCCCCCCCCCAGTAGTACAGGCAGACAGTGGACCCCCCCCCCCCAGTAGTACAGGCAGACAGTGACCCCCCCCCCAGTAGTACAGGCAGACAGTGACCCCCCCCCCGTAGCACAGGCAGACAGTACAACCCCCCCCCAGTAGTACAGGCAGACAGTGACCCCCCCCCCAGTAGCACAGGCAGACAGTGACCCCCCCCCCCCAGTAGTACAGGGCCAGACAGACAGTAGACAGGCCCACCCCCCCCCAGTAGTACAGGCAGACAGTGACCCCCCCCAGTAGTACAGGCAGACAGTGACCCCCCCCCCCCAGTAGTACAGGCAGACAGTGACCCCCCCCCCCAGTAGTACAGGCAGACAGTGACCCCCCCCCCAGTAGTACAGGCAGACAGTGACCCCCCCCCCAGTAGTACAGGCAGACAGTGACCCCCCCCCCAGTAGCACAGGCAGACAGTGACCCCCCCCCCAGTAGTACAGGCAGACAGTGACCCCCCCCCAGTAGTACAGGCAGACAGTGACCCCCCGTAGTACCCCCCCCCCCCAGTAGCACAGGCAGACAGTGACCCCCCCCCCAGTAGTACAGGCAGACAGTGACCCCCCCCCCCCCCCCCCAGTAGCACAGCAGACAGGCCCCCCCCCCCCAGTGACCCCCCCAGCACCCGTAGTACAGGCAGACAGTGACCCCCCCCCCCCAGTAGTACAGGCAGACAGTGACCCCCCCCCAGTAGTACAGGCAGACAGTGACCCCCCCCCCCCCCCCCAGTAGTACAGGCAGACAGTGACCCCCCCCAGTAGTACAGGCAGACAGTGACCCCCCCCCCAGTAGCACAGGCAGACAGTGACCCCCCCCCCCAGTAGTACAGGCAGACAGTGACCCCCCCCCAAGTAGTACAGGCAGACAGTGACCCCCCCCCCCCGTAGCACAGGCAGACAGTGACCCCCCCCAGTAGTACAGGCAGACAGTGACCCCCCCCCCCAGTAGTACAGGCAGACAGTGACCCCTCCCCCCCAGTAGTACAGGCAGACAGTGACACCCCCCCCCAGTAGTACAGGCAGACAGTGAACCCCCCCCCCCAGTAGTACAGGCAGACAGTGACCCCCCCCCCCAGTAGTACAGGCAGACAGTGACCCCCCCCAGTAGTACAGGCAGACAGTGACCCCCCCCCCAGTAGCACAGGCAGACAGTGACCCCCCTCCCAGTAGTACAGGCAGACAGTGACCCCCCCCAGTAGTACAGGCAGACAGTGACCCCCCCCCCCAGTAGTACAGGCAGACAGTGACCCCCCCCCCCAGTAGTACAGGCAGACAGTGACCCCCCCCCCAGTAGTACAGGCAGACAGTGACCCCCCCCCCAGTAGTACAGGCAGACAGTGACCCCCCCCCCCCAGTAGCACAGGCAGACAGTGACCCCCCCCCCCCCGTAGTACAGGCAGACAGTGACCCCCCCCCAGTAGTACAGGCAGACAGTGACCCCCCCCCCCGTAGCACAGGCAGACAGTGACCCCCCCCAGTAGTACAGGCAGACAGTGACCCCCCCCAGTAGTACAGGCAGACAGTGACCCCCCCCAGTAGTACAGGCAGACAGTGACCCCCCCCCCCCAGTAGTACAGGCAGACAGTGACCCCCCCCCAGTAGTACAGGCAGACAGTGACCCCCCCCCCCCCCAGTAGTACAGGCAGACAGTGACCCCCCCCCCCAGTAGTACAGGCAGACAGTGACCCCCCCCCAGTAGCACAGGCAGACAGTGACCCACCCCCCCCGTAGTACAGGCAGACAGTGACCCCCCCCCAGTAGTACAGGCAGACAGTGACCCCCCCCCCCAGTAGTACAGGCAGACAGTGACCCCCCCCCCAAGTAGTACAGGCAGACAGTGACCCCCCCCCCCGTAGCACAGGCAGACAGTGACCCCCCCCAGTAGTACAGGCAGACAGTGACCCCCCCCAGTAGTACAGGCAGACAGTGACCCCCCCAGTAGTACAGGCAGACAGTGACCCCCCCCCCCCCCAGTAGTACAGGCAGACAGTGACCCCCCCCAGTAGTACAGGCAGACAGTGACCCCCCCCCCCCCCAGTAGTACAGGCAGACAGTGACCCCCCCCCCAGTAGTACAGGCAGACAGTGACCCCCCCCAGTAGTACAGGCAGACAGTGACCCCCCCCCCCCAGTAGTACAGGCAGACAGTGACCCCCCCCAGTAGTACAGGCAGACAGTGACCCCCCCCCAGTAGCACAGGCAGACAGTGACCCACCCCCCCCCCGTAGTACAGGCAGACAGTGACCCCCCCCCAGTAGTACAGGCAGACAGTGACCCCCCCCCCCCAGTAGTATAGGCAGACAGTGACCCCCCCCAGTAGTACAGGCAGACAGTGACCCCCCCCCCAGTAGCACAGGCAGACAGTGACCCCCCCCCCCAGTAGTACAGGCAGACAGTGACCCCCCCCCAGTAGTACAGGCAGACAGTGACCCCCCCCCCAGTAGTACAGGCAGACAGTGACCCCCCCCCCCCCAGTAGTACAGGCAGACAGTGACCCCCCCCCCCAGTAGTACAGGCAGACAGTGACCACCACCCCAGTAGTACAGGCAGACAGTGACCCCCCCCCAGTAGTACAGGCAGACAGTGACCCCCCCCAGTAGGTAGTACAGGCAGACAGTGACCCCCCCCAGTAGTACAGGCAGACAGTGACCCCCCCCCAGTAGTACAGGCAGACAGTGACCCCCCCCCAGTAGTACAGGCAGACAGTGACCCCCCCCCCAGTAGTACAGGCAGACAGTGACCCCCCCCCCCAGTAGTACAGGCAGACAGTGACCCCCCCCCCCAGTAGTACAGGCAGACAGTGACCCCCCCCCCCAGTAGTACAGGCAGACAGTGACCCCCCCCCCCAGTAGTACAGGCAGACAGTGACCCCCCCAGTAGTACAGGCAGACAGTGACCCCCCCAGTAGTACAGGCAGACAGTGACCCCCCCCCAGTAATACAGGCAGACAGTGACCCCCCCCCCCCCAGTAATACAGGCAGACAGTGACCCCCCCCCAGTAGTACAGGCAGACAGTGACCCCCCCCAGTAGTACAGGCAGACAGTGACCCCCCCCAGTAGTACAGGCAGACAGTGACCCCCCCCAGTAGTACAGGCAGACAGTGACCCCCCCCCCAGTAGTACAGGCAGACAGTGACCCCCCCCAGTAGTACAGGCAGACAGTGACCCCCCCCCCGTAGTACAGGCAGACAGTGACCCCCCCCAGTAGTACAGGCAGACAGTGACCCCCCCCCAATAGTACAGGCAGACAGTGACCCCCCCAATAGTACAGGCAGACAGTGACCCCCCCCAGTAGTACAGGCAGACAGTGACCCCCCCCCAATAGTACAGGCAGACAGTGACCCCCCCAGTAGTACAGGCAGACAGTGACCCCCCCAGTAGTACAGGCAGACAGTGACCCCCCCCAGTAATACAGGCAGACAGTGACCCCCCCCCCCCCCCAGTAGTACAGCAGACAGTGACCCCCCCAGTAGTACAGGCAGACAGTGACCCCCCCCCCAGTAGTACAGGCAGACAGTGACCCCCCCCCCCAGTAGTACAGGCAGACAGTGACCCCCCCCAGTAGTACAGGCAGACAGTGACCCCCCCCCCCCAGTAGTACAGGCAGACAGTGACCTCCCCCCCCCATAGTACAGGGGCAGACAGTGACCTACCCGCCCCCGTAGTACAGGCATACAGTGAGTGAGCCCCCCCCCCCCCCCCGTGCAGACCTCAGATCAGATAGCGGCGTGTGTGTCCCTCGAGCGCGGGCTTTTCCTCCTCTGTAGGTGTAAGTGTAAACAGAGAGGAGGGGCCTCCGCCGGGTGTACCAAGATGGCCGCGGCTCCAGAGCTAGGCCGAAGCCGTGGCCTTTCCTAATGCTATGGCCTCGGCGGCAGTCCGCGGATCGCATAGCGTACCGATCCGAAGGGGGTGAGGGGGCGAAAATGACTTCTCACCAGACGGAGCCTCTAGTAATTTGGGGGGCCCTTCGCAGCTTTGCGGATCAGCCCTGTTAACAAGGCAGATCACCGTTCTGTCAGTAGGGAAGGTACGGATCATGTGTTCCTGCAAAGCATAGACAATGATCCATGTCTTTCCCTAGTAAAAGCACCTCCCCCACAGTACACTGAAACACTGGCTGGGCACACAGTTAACCCTTTGATCTCCCCTGGTGCTAACCCCTTCCCTGCCAGTGTCATTAGTACAGTGACAGTACACATTTTTAGCACTGATCGCTGTATTCGTGTCACTGGTCCCCAAAAAGTGTCAGTTTGTGTCCGATTTGTCTGTCACAATATCGCAGTGCTGCTAAAAAAGCCGCTGATCGCCACCATTACTAGTAGAAAAAAAAAAAACTTTCCCCTGGATAGAGAGGAACTAGAAGAGCGGAGACACGCCCACTCTCCTCCCCTTCTTCTTGTGACCTGGTGTGTGACGTCACTTTCGGCTCGCTTTTCTGGGAAAGGGTGTTTTGCAATGCGATCTGCGTTGCAAAACATTCAGTGAAATACAGGGGGAGACACATATATATATTTTAAAAGGGCCTAAATGGCAACCCACCTTTTTTTTATAATTATTATTTTTTTTTTAATATATATATATATTATATATATATATATATATATATATATATATATATATATATATATATATATAAAAAAAAAATAATTTACATATTTGTTTTTTATAAATATATAAAAAAAAGGGGGGGTTGCCATCTAGGCCCTTTAAAAAAATGTATATATATGCCTAGATGGCAACATTTTTTTTAAATAAATAATTATAAAAAAAAAAGGGGGGTTGCCATCTAGGCCCTTTAAAATTATATATATACACACACATACACACACACGCACATACATATATATACATATATATATATATTTTTTAAAGGGCCTAGATGGCAACCCCCCTTTCTTTTATAATTTATAAAAAAAAAAAAAAATGTAAATTATATATTTTAAAGGGCCCAGAGCTTCCCAGGGCCCCGGATGGCAACCCCCCTTTTTTTTTTGTAAAAAAAATATTTTTAAATTATTTTTATAAGGGGCCCAATGGCAACCCCTCCTTTTTTTTTCTTAATTTGAGGCAGCGGCAGCAACCCCCCCCCCCCCCTCCCCCCCCGGTTCTCTGCTCCAGGGGGGGGCCATGCCTGAATCGGTGTAAGGGGCCCCATAATTCCTGATGGCGGCCCTGTGAATACGGGTCATATGAGTGCAGAACTAAATGCCCTCCTGTGACCTACAGGAGGTCAAAGAGCTTTGGCTCTACTTCTCCTTCAATGCTCATAGGTTTCCATAATATAAACTACGATCTCCTAACTAAACAGTCCGATTGGCTCAGAGTGGTCACATGGTGCTGAGCGAGTCTCTTGAAGCAGTGCACACGTTTATATATATATATATCTTAGCAATTTTTTATGTTATCTTAAAACCTTAGATGACATTTTGCCTTATATTAGATTTGGTCAGGATTTGAAATTCACATTAGAGAGTTTTATTGCGGCATTAGAGGACCACTTCTGCGCTTTGGAGGGCAGATTTACTGCAGCTCAGGGGCATGGTGGGAAAACACAACATCCAGAATCAGCGAGAAGCTGCTTACTCACAATTTCTTCTTCACCTCCCCCAATTCCACCTTCTTAATCTTTCCAGTGTTCAGTGATAAAGTGCTGACCTCATTAACACAACAGCAAAATCAAAACTACACAAAACGGCAGAGAAACTACCGAGGAAGCAACGCTGGACCTATGAGGGCGAGACAGCTAAGAAAAGGAAACAAGAAACATTTCCAAGGGATGAAAAGATGTAAAATCATAGAATATGAGGGGGTGTACTGACTTTTGTTGCCAGCGGGTTTAGACATTAATGGCTGTGTGTTGAGTTATTTGTTATACAAGCTGTACACTCACTACACAACATTGTGTTGTCACATGAAAAGATACAAGA
>CM056060.1:153288093-153311216 GCA_029574335.1 Rana kukunoris
CACCCCCCCCCCCCCCATACTGCCTCATTTACCCCTCATACTGCTTCACCCACCCTTCATACCACTTCACCCCCCCATACTGCCTCACCCACCCTTACCGCCTCACCCACCCTTCATACCACTTTTTTTTTTTATTCTTTATTTCTTCAAAAACAGAGGAACTGGTCCCAGAGGAGCCAGACAGCATTGTACATCAAGTGCGTCAAGATATATGTAAAAGCATAACAATTAACAGGTAGTAACATGGCAGCTCCGGACGTGAGTCAGTTGTGGGTATCGTGTTGCTTGGGGCCACCGAGGGCACCAGGCTGGGTGTGCATCTGGGGTAATGCCCTGCGCCCAATAGGGGAGGGGTCCCCCTTCATACCACCTCACCTATCCATCAAACTGCCTCACCCACCCATACTGCCTCATTTACCCAGGGCTCAAAATTTCAAGTCCTGAGCTACTAGCCAGGCCTCAAGAGTTACTCGCCACCAGTTGCCCCACCTAATTCATACACTGCCCTGCGCCTAATTGTACCCGTAAACACGCACTCGTAGATTATCTCATAGAATGACACTGTTAAATGTTTTATGCAGGATCAAGTTACAAAATTAAATATTACCAACAACAACTTTAACAAAATGGAACAGGGCACTGGGGGCAGCCCAGAGGGACAGGGCACTGGGGGCAGCCCAGAGGGACAGGGCACTGGGGGCAGACCAGAAGGACAGAGCACTGGGGGCAGCCCAGAGGGACAGGGCACTGGGGGCAGCCCAGAGGGACAGGGCACTGGGGGCGCTTCACCTACCCTTCATACCACTTTACCTATCCATCATATTGCCTCACCCAACCCCCCTACACTGCCTCATTTCCCTCTCATACCACTTAATCTATCCCCCCCCATACTGCCTCACCTACTCCCCCAATCCCCTCATTAAGGGGGGGGGTTGCAAGTAGCAATTCACACAGGAGTGGTGCAGGAGACCTCCCTGCCTGACGGGTTTTACCAGCTCCGGCTCCTGAACCAATTGTGGACACCTGTGGATTGGGCTCCTCCTGCCTCTCCAGCGGCTCTCTCCTCCCAGCCTCCATCGGCTCAAGCCATCCACTGGCACCCCTCCCCCCAGGGTCCCGCTGTACCAGATTGTCTGTGTTCTGACAAATTGGGGAACTCGGCAGAAAAATCGAACCAGGTCACTTTCTCTTTCTTTAAACCATCAGTAATTGCTGATTTGGACTAATGCATTCCGGTACAGGAATCACCGTTTTCATAGCACATCGGCTAACGAGGACAAAGTCGCGGTCACCTCGGAGGGCGGTCATTTTCTTGGTTAGTTTCAGAGAGGAGTAACAATCTCCGCTCATAATATTGTGAACGGAGGCCTTAAATGATCGTCTCATCTCTGAGCGGACATCTCAATCCTGGAAGCAGAGGGTGACCCTGGTTGATGCCTGAAGAAACATGGTGCCAAATTTCTAGAGAGAAAGGCAGAGGAAGGCGTCATCCAAGGGGAGTCCTGTGATCTCTGTGAGAGGTAATAAATACCCGGGAAGGATCACACCGACACATTACTTTGCATTCATGAACTTTCTGACGCTACTTGCTGACTGGCAGCAGTTTGGCTCGGCGGGGTAAATCAACGTCACCTTACGTCGCTTCCCATTGTGGCCACTAGGGACGCGCGCCCACGGCTCGCCGCCGGAGCCGATGCCAGTGCCCAGCGAGTGCAATGACGGTCGGGTACCTGCGATCACTCGTTTACACACACGCATCCCGGTTCTTTCAGGGGAGAAATGACTGATTGCGTGTTCATACGAAGTATGAACACTGATCTCTCTCCTCCCCTAGTAAGTCCCATCCCCCTCCCTTCACACAGAGAGGGAACACACCCCTCATTAACCCCTTGATCCCTGCCCCCTAGTGTTAACGCCTTCCCTGACAGTGACATTTTTACAGTAATCAGTGCATTTTTATATCACTGATCGCTGTATAATTGTCAATGATCCCAAAAATGTGTCCGCCATAATGTCGCAGTCCAGATAAAAATCGCAGATCGCTGGCATTACTAGTAAACAAAAAGCCATAAAACGATCCCCTATTTTGTAGATGCTATAACTTGCGCAAACCAATCAATAAACGCTTATTGCGACTTTTTTACCAAACATATGTAGAAGAATACGTATCGGCCTAAAGTGAGGAAAAAACATTTTATATATATATATATTCAGGGGATATTTATTAAAAAACTGAGGAAAAAAACTATTTTTTAAAAATAAATAAATACAAATTTGGGATATTTATTATAGCAAAAAAGAGTAAAACAATATTGCTTTTTTTTCAAAATTTACATTTTTTTTTTGTTTATAGCGCAAAAAATAAAAATCGCAGAGGTGATCAATTACCACCAAAAGAAAGCTCTATTTGTGGGGGGGGACGTCAATTTTGTTTGAGTACAACGTCGCACGACCGCGCATTCTCAGTTAAAGCGACGCAGTGCAGAGTCGCAAGAAGTGCTCTGCTCAGGAGAAGGAAATGCCAAGCGGTTTAAACATTTCTCACCCGGTCAATAGTATATTGACTAGAGGTCGACCGATATATCGGCCGATATTTGGCTGATTTTTTACCAAATCAGGCCGATATTTTGCAATTCCCGCTAGCGGTGCCACGGCTCCAGAGCTAGGCCAAAGCCGCGGCCTTTCCTGATGCTGTGCCCGCGGTGGCAATCCGCGGATTGCCGCCAAGGTCACAGCATCAGGAAAGGCCGCAGCTTCAGCCTAGCTCCGGAGCCGCGGCCATCTTGGTACACCCAGCGTGGCGTAGGAGGAGGGGCCTGCGCTCGTGGGACACACACCGCTCTCTGGTGTCTGTACTACGGGGGGCATCTATACTGGAGGGAGAGGGGTGACAATTTTTTTTGCACCAGTGCCACTTGCCATCCAGTGCCATCTGCCAGTGGCAATACCAGTGCCACCATCCAGTGTCAATTAGTCACCACCTCCACCTTCCATCCAGTCCAGCCATCCGCCAATGCCACCATCCAGTGCCAATTACCAGTGCCACCTTCCATCCAGTGCCATCCGCCAATGCCACCATCCAGCGCCCATGCCAATTAGTGCCACCTTCCACCACGCCAGTGCCATCGTGCGCCAATGCCACCAGCCAGTGCCAATACCAGTGGCACCATCCAGTGCCAGTTAGTCCAGCCACCTTCCATCCAGTGCCACCTGCCAGTGCGATCCAATGCCCCCTACCAGTGCCAACTAATCCAGCCATCAGTGCCACCTGCCAATGCCAACCAGTGCCACTGCCACTGCCAGTGTCACCTGCCAGTGCCACGTGCCAGCCAACCATCTGCCAGTGCCACCTGCTAGTACCATCTTTCAGTGCCATCCAGTGCAACCTGCCAGTGCCAATAAGTGCCTTCTGCTAGTGCCATCTTCCTTCCAGTGCCAATTAGTGCCATCCAGTGCCACGAGCCAGTGCCACCAATAAAAATAAAAAATAAAAATCAGCATCATATATTGGCCATCGGCCGCCCAGATTTATAAATATCAGCATCGGCCAGAGAAAAACCCATATCGGTCGACCTCTAATATTGACGTCCGGGAAGTGGTTCTGTAATTCTGACTGGACATCTATTGAGGATAGCGGGATAACGTGCGGGCGCGCAGCGCGGCGATGCGGAGCGTCCGGCGGAGGCTCTTTACCACGCGATCACTCAGCCGTGTCCAATCACGTCTGATCACGATGTAAACAGGAAGAGCCATTGATCGGCGCCCGTGCCCCCACCCCCCTCGGATGCCCACACTGGACCACCAGGGAAGCCACCAGGACCAAAAAAAAAACAATAATAAAGCAATTACAGGCAACAAAAAACAAAAAAATAGCACAATAGATGCCAATCAGTGCCCACAAATTGGCACTGACTGGCAACATGGGCACTGACTGAAGTGATGCCCAGCAATGCCACCCATGAGTGCCCATCAGTGCCACCCATGAGTGCCCATCAGTGCCCCCTATGAGTGCCCATCAGTGCCCCCTATGAGTGCCGCATACCAGCGACGGATCCTATCAGTGCCCATCAGTGATGCCTATCATTGATGCCCGTAATTTAAGAAGAAAACGTACTTATTTACCAAAAAAAAACAAAAAAACAAAATAAAAATAAAAAAATCGCAGAGGTGATCAAATACCACCAAAAGAAAGCTCTATTTGTTGGAGCAAAATGATAAAAAAAATATCATTTGGGTACAGTGTAGCATGACCACGCAATTGTCAAAGTGCGACAGCGCTGAAAGCTTAAAATTGGCCTGGGCAGGAAGGTGCGTAAGTGCCCGGTATAGAAGTGGTTAAAAAAATAATATATATATATATATATATATATTACGAGTTTTGGGTGGGACAAATAAAAAAAGGAGAATAAGACGTCCTTTGAATAGAGAACAATGGCCTGACGCGTTGCACCCGATACGATCGGGATGAGCATCTCAGCATTACGTAGAAATGATGAGGTGGCGGAGGGCCGGCGGCGTGTTGGGACAGGTCCTTCTTCCTCCGCACAGATCTCTAGGATGAGGTACAGGATTCACCGCTTCTCTGGGTTCCTGTTATTCCCGCCTCGCCAGTTTCCCAGAAGTAGTCCAGCTCAAGCAGAGTCACAGGAGGGGGAGGGAATCTCAAGGATAAGCGGGTTGCCGGTTGTTGCTCACCCTGCAGGATGTGAGGGCCGCTCACCGCACTGAATCAACAGATGTTTCACTGCTGGGAAAATGTTACTAAACAAGCAAAAACCTCAAGAGGGTGAGATGACCTGAGACAGCAGTGCCGGCCTTCTGTCACATGGATTCCACCAAGGAGAATAAGATCGTTTGTTGGCTGAACGAGACCTCCGTCGTCCGGACAAGACGGGTGATGACTGGACTCCCCCCCAAAGGTGGTCCTCAATAAAAGTCCATCTGGGGAAAACCCAGACAACAAAGAAGAAGAAGCAGACAACGTAGACCAGACATTCCCAACCAGGGTTACTCTGGGGGTTGCTTGGGGTTCCCTGGGCTAACGTAGATCAATCTCCCATTGGATGGTGACTACATAGGATTTAGTGACACCACCACTCGGCACAGCCAGTGCCACAAGACCAGTAAAGGCGCTGACCACCAGGGTAAAGGCGCTGACCACCAGGGTAAAGGCGCTGACCACCAGGGTAAAAGCGCTGACCACCAGTGGCCACCAGGGTAAAGGGGCGGGCCACCGGGGGGGTAAAGGGGCGGGCCACCAGGGTAAAGGGGCGGGCCACCAGTGTATAGGGGCTGTTTTTCCCCCAACTGACCACCAGTCAATTGGTTTAACCACTTCAATACCAGGGACCTGTCACCGCCTTCCTGCCCAGGCCAACTTATAGCGCCATCACACTTTGTACCCATATGACATTTTTTATAAAAAAAAATTGGAGACAGGTAGAGCTTTCTTTCGGTGTTATTTAACCACCACTGAGGTTTTATTTTTTTGCTAAAAAAAAAAAAAGACCGAAAAGTTTCTATTATAACATTTTCCAAAGAAGTAATTTTTCTCGTTTACTGAGGGGCTCAGAGAAGGCGGCGGCGCAGAGGGGCTCAGAGGAGGCGGCGCAGAGCAGGCGGCAGCGCAGAGGGGCTCAGAGGAGGCGGCGGCGGCGCAGAGGGGCTCAGGAGGAGGCGGCGGCGCAGAGGGGCTCAGGAGGAGGCGGCGGCGGCGCAGAGGGGCTCAGGAGGAGGCGGCGGCGGCGCAGAGGGGCTCAGGAGGAGGCGGCGGCGGCGGCGCAGAGGGGCTCGCGGCGCAGGGGCCTAGGAGGCGGCGGCGGCGCAGAGGGGCTCAGGAGGAGGCGGCGGCGGCGCAGAGGGGCTCAGGAGGAGGCGGCGGCGGCGCAGAGGGGCTCAGGAGGAGGCGGCGGCGGCGCACAGGGGCTCAGGAGGAGGCGGCGGCGGCGGCGCACAGGGGCTCAGGAGGAGGCGGCGGCGGCGCACAGGGGCTCAGGAGGAGGCGGCGGCGGCGCACAGGGGCTCAGGAGGAGGCGGCGGCGGCGCACAGGGGCTCAGGAGGAGGCGGCGGCGGCGCACAGGGGCTCAGGAGGAGGCGGCGGCGGCGCACAGGGGCTCAGGAGGAGGAGGCGGCGGCGCACAGGGGCTCAGGAGGAGGAGGCGGCGGCGCACAGGGGCTCAGGAGGAGGAGGCGGCGGCGCAGAGGGGCTCAGGAGGAGGAGGCGGCGGCGCAGAGGGGCTCAGGAGGAGGAGGCGGCGGCGCAGAGGGGCTCAGGAGGAGGAGGCGGCGGCGCAGAGGGGCTCAGGAGGAGGAGGCGGCGGCGCAGAGGGGCTCAGGAGGAGGAGGCGGCGGCGCAGAGGGGCTCAGGAGGAGGCGGCGGCGCAGAGGGGCTCAGAGGAGGCGGCGGCGCAGAGGGGAAAGGCTAGGGAACAGAGTATTTCCAAGATTTTCCAAGCATTTCTTAATGGCACCGTTCAGCTCTGCCACCCCCCCCCCCCCCCACCTCAGGCCAAACTCGGTATTGCACACCGCTTTGTACAGTGTTTGTATTGCGAAACGCTTGTTAACCGCGTTACTCGCAATAAGAGGTTCCGCTGGATGATGGCTACACTGTAAAAACCATCTTAGCGGTTTGTTTTTAAAGATGTCCCACTACCCTCCCGTGCGATTGGGGAGCCGGTAAAGAAATCCGCCAGCGGTTTACCATAGAGCTGCCCGTTGACCAGATGGTCTCCGGCCACCTCTAGGACCCTCGGAGGCGGGAAGCGACGTCATGATGTCACTTCCGGGTCTGGCAGATGTAAACACTGATGGATTTTTCTTTTTCTTTGCAGCATTAACCACTTGCCCACGGTGTCATAGTAAAAATACGTCATGATTTTAAAGATGGATATCTCGGTAACGGCAGCAGCTGCTGCCACAACCGAGATATCCATCTTTTCCGTGGGCAGTGCTGTACACGATAATGGCGGTCCCAGCGGCGGATTCGCCGCAAGATCGCCGTTATCGGTGGTGGGAGAGGGCCCCCCCCCTCCCGCCGCTCTCCCGCGCTCTCCGCCGCTTACCGGAGCCGTCGGTAACGGCGGAGGCGATCGGGTCCTCTTGCTGGCTGTGTTGGGATACGAGTGAGGGAAAAATCGCCCCCACCCGTCCCCCACAGCTCTGCTGGGCGGAAGTGACGTCAAAACGTCAGTCCCGCCCAGCGTCTTAAAGAAACATTTTTTTTTTCTGAAATTTGAAAAATGACATTTTTATTTTTTTGCATTTAAGCCTAAATATGAGATCTGAGGTCTTTTTGACCCCAGATCTCATATTTAAGAGGACCTGTCATGCTTTTTTCTATTACAAGGGATGTTTACATTCCTTGTAATAGGAATAAAAGTGATAATTAATTTATTTATTTTTATTTATTTCAATGTATAAAATTATAAACTAATTAAAAAAAAAAAAGAAAACAAAAAAAAAAAAATGTAAAACGCCCCGTCCCGACGAGCTCGCGCACAGAAGCGAACGCATACGCGAGTAGCGCCCGCATATGAAAACGGTGTTCAAACCACACAAGTGAGGTATCGCCGCGATCGTTAGAGCGAGAGCAATAATTCTAGCCCTAGACCTCCTCTGTATCTCAAAAAATGCAACCTGTAGAATTTTTTAAACGTTGCCTATCGAGATTTTTAAGGATAAAAGTTTGACGCCATGCCACGAGCGGGCGCAATTATGAAGTGTGACATGTTGGGTATCATTTTACTCGGTGTAACATTATCTATCACAATATATAAAAAAAATTGGGCCAAATTTATTGTTGTCTTATTTTTTTATTCAAAAAAGTGTTTTTTTTTTTCCAAAAAAAGTGCGCTTGTAAGACCGCTGCGCAAATACGGTGTGACAAAAAGTATTGCAATGACTGCCATTTTATTCTCTAGGGTGTTAGAAAAAAAAATATATGTTTGGGGGGTTTAAGTAATTTTCTAGCAAAAAACTGTTTTAGTCTCGTAAACACCGAATCTGAAAAACAAGCCCGGTGGGCAAGTGGTTAAAGGAGAGAAAAACCTGTGTAAAGAGGACCTGTCATGCCCTATTCCTATTACAGGGGACGTTTACATTTCTTGTAATAGAGATAAAAGTGTTAAAGTAAAGAATTGAAGGGAAAGTGTAAAAAAATAAATGAAAATAAACAAAAAATGTTTAAAGCGTCCCCCATCCCCTTGTGCTCGCACGCATAAGCAAACACGTATGTAGGTCACGCCTGTATATGTAAACGGCGTTCAAACCACACATGTGAGGTAGAGAGCTGCACGAATAACGATCACGATTCTCGTGGCGTAGGGCTGGGCGATTTTAAGCAAAAAAAAAACTACTTGATTCACGATACGAATCGAGTTTTTTTTCCCCCATGGACATCGCGCCGGTCCTACGTTTTTAGCCGCGGCCTCGCCTAATAAAAACCTGCCCGCAGCTCGCCGCGATTCTGGGAAAAGGCCACGAACGACGTCCGGCCTCGCGGCCTTTTCCCAGGATCGCGGCGAGCAGGATTTTTTAGGCTAGGCCCTGGCTTCAGCCTAGTCCACTGCGACTCTGGGAAAAGGCCACGGACTTGGCCGAAGACTCGCCTAAAAAACCCTGCCTGCAGCTCGCCGCGATCCTGGGAAAAGGCCGCGAGGCCCCAAGGACACCCCCCCCCCCCCGTGCTCCGTGACGCTCTTCTCTCTCCCCCCCCCCTCCGTGATGCTCTTCTCTCCCCCCCGCACGCTCCGTGGCGCTCTTCTCTCCCCCCCGCACTTATTCCTCTCCATTCTTAGCTGAGCCTGCAGAGAAAGGGATTGGGGAATCTGTGTCCTAAAAGGGGAGATGTCAGGGGTCTGTTAAGACCCCGATATCTCACCAAAGACCCCAACAGGGCTGATTACAAAAACAAAAAAAAACAATTGCAATAAATATTTTTGTTAAAACAAATAAAAATAAAATGTAAATAAATAGTAATAAAAATTTTAAAAAATAAATAAAAAAATCACTGTAAAAAAATAAAAATACTGCCACTGTCACATGACATTTAAAAAAAGTATCGGAATTCGGTATCGGCGAGTACTTGGTAAAAAGTATCGGAATTCGGTATCGGCGAGTACTTGGTAAAAAGTATCGGAATTCGGTATCGGCGAGTACTTGGAAAAAAGTATCGGTACTTGTCTGAAAAAAGTGGTATCGGGACAACCGTACCAGTGACACACCTCCTGCATCACCCCGCCCCCCCCCCCACACCCCACTCTGCATGAAGTAGCACAGGGGGCACCTTTGGGCAGCAGCATTGTCAGCCTGTTGGGAGGGGTGTGTGAGATGTACTAGCAGATTTAGATACACTCGCCATATAAAGCCAAACGCCAGCTCACACTTTAGCTACAGTAACGGTTTTGTTCTATTTTTTGGTTAGGAAGCTGATTGGTTTTTAGTTCTTTCGCACTCTCCGATATCAGTAAAATAAAGCCCCACGGCGTCATGTGAGGAGAACAGACGGACAGAAGGGAGCCGTCGTGTGATTGGTCACATGGGTGGCGGTTACTGTGGGTGGCATGCTGGGCACATTTATAGGACACCCCCCCCCCCCATATACCCAGTGCATACCCCTAGAGACATGTTTTATCACCCACACCCAAGACTTTCCCCAAAAGTGCTGCAGCAGACGCCCCCCCCCCCCCCCCCGCCCCGTCCCCCACCGCGGGGACACCATGAGACACGGGCACATGACTGTCTATAGACTGTACAAGGTGGTCATGTGTACAATCACACGGGTACTGCCCACAGACACCGGGGGGGGGGGGAGGGGGAGGGACAATACAGAGCTGCAGCTAGGCATGTACAGCAACACTTTTTAACCGTTTGCCTACTGGTTGTTTTCACCCCTCTCCTACCCCTCCCCCATATACTGGGCACTTTCACCCCCTTCCTGCCCAGACCAATTTTCAGCGCTGTCACACTTTGAATGTATGACAATTGTGCGGTCATACAACACTGGACACGTGATAAAAAATGTTCTCTCTTTTTTTGGACAGAGACAGAGATCTCTTTTGGTGGTATTTAATCACCGCTGTTTTTTTTTATGCTAAATACATTTAAAAAAAAAGTAATATTGATGGGCACCGACCGGACACTGACACCCCTCCAATGTACTCCTCTGACAGGGGCCCCTCTAATGATCTCCTCCGACAGGGGCCCCTCTAATGATCTCCTCCGACAGGGGCCCCTCTAATGATCTCCTCCGACAGGGGCCCCTCTAATGATCTCCTCCGACAGGGGCCCCTCTAATGTACTCCTCCGACAGGGGCCCCTCTAATGTACTCCTCCGACAGGGGGCCCCTCTAATGTACTCCTCCGACAGGGGGCCCCTCTAATGTACTCCTCCGACAGGGGCCCCTCTAATGTACTCCTCCGACACAGGGGGCCCCTCTAATGTACTCCTCCGACAGGGGCCCCTCTAATGTACTCCTCCGACAGGGGCCCCTCTAATGTACTCCTCCGACAGGGGCCCCTCTAATGTACTCCTCCGACAGGGGCCCTCTAATGTACTCCTCCGACAGGGGCCCCTCTAATGTACTCCTCCGACAGGGGCCCCTCTAATGTACTCCTCCGACAGGGGCCCCTCTAATGTACTCCTCCGACAGGGGCCCCTCTAATGTACTCCTCCGACAGGGGCCCCTCTAATGTACTCCTCCGACAGGGGGCCCCTCTAATGTACTCCTCCGACAGGGGCCCCTCTAATGTACTCCTCCGACAGGGGGGCCCTCTAATGTACTCCTCCGACAGGGGGCCCTCTAATGTACTCCTCCGACAGGGGCCCCTCTAATGTACTCCTCCGACAGGGGCCCCTCTAATGTACTCCTCCGACAGGGGCCCCTCTAATGTACTCCTCCGACAGGGGCCCCTCTAATGTACTCCTCCGACAGGGGCCCCTCTAATGTACTCCTCCGACAGGGGCCCCTCTAATGTACTCCTCCGACAGGGGCCCCTCTAATGTACTCCTCCGACAGGGGCCCCTCTAATGTACTCCTCCGACAGGGGCCCCTCTAATGTACTCCTCCGACAGGGGCCCCTCTAATGTACTCCTCCGACAGGGGCCCCTCTAATGTACTCCTCCGACAGGGGCCCCTCTAATGTACTCCTCCGACAGGGGCCCCTCTAACGTACTCCTCCGACAGGGGCCCCTCTAACGTACTCCTCCGACAGGGGCCCCTCTAACGTACTCCTCCGACAGGGGCCCCTCTAACGTACTCCTCCGACAGGGGCCCCTCTAACGTACTCCTCCGACAGGGGCCCCTCTAACGTACTCCTCCGACAGGGGCCCCTCTAACGTACTCCTCCGACAGGGGCCCCTCTAATGTATTCCACCGACAGGGGCCCCTCTAATGTATTCTCTGACAGGGGCCCCTCTAATGTTCTCCTCTGACAGGGGGCCCCTCTAATGTATTCCTCTGACAGGGGCCCCTCTAATGTATTCCACCGACAGGGGCCCCTCTAATGTATTCCACCGACAGGGGCCCCTCTAATGTATTCCACCGACAGGGGCCCCTCTAACGTACTCCTCTGACAGGGGGCCCCTCTAATGA
This sequence comes from Rana kukunoris, assembly GCA_029574335.1. Lineage (NCBI taxonomy): Eukaryota > Metazoa > Chordata > Amphibia > Anura > Ranidae > Rana > Rana kukunoris. The sequence continues at coordinate 153,299,689 of CM056060.1, forward strand.
TCTCCTCTGACAGGGGGCCCTCTAATGATCTCCTCTGACAGGGGCCCCTCTAATGTATTCCACTGACAGGGGCCCCTCTAATGTATTCCTCTGACAGGGGCCCCTCTAATGTATTCCACTGACAGGGGCCCCTCTAATGAATTCCACCGACAGGGGGCCCCTCTAACGTATTCCACCGACAGGGGCCCCTCTAACGTATTCCACCGACAGGGGCCCCTCTAATGATCTCCTCTGACAGGGGCCCCTCCAACGTATTCCACCGACAGGGGCCCCTCTAACGTATTCCTCTGACAGGGGCCCCTCTAACGTACTCCTCTGACAGGGGCCCCTCTAACGTACTCCTCTGACAGGGGCCCCTCTAACGTATTCCTCTGACAGGGGCCCCTCTAACGTATTCCTCCGACAGGGGCCCCTCTAATGTATTCCACTGACAGGGGCCCCTCTAATGTACTCCACCGACAGGGGCCCCTCTAATGTACTCCACCGACAGGGGCCCCTCTAATGTTCTCCTCTGACAGGGGGCCCCTCTAATGTATTCCTCTGACAGGGGCCCCTCTAATGTATTCCACCGACAGGGGCCCCTCTAATGTATTCCACCGACAGGGGCCCCTCTAACGTACTCCTCTGACAGGGGGCCCCTCTAATGATCTCCTCTGACAGGGGCCCCTCTAATGATCTCCTCTGACAGGGGCCCCTCTAATGTATTCCACTGACAGGGGCCCCTCTAATGTATTCCTCTGACAGGGGCCCCTCTAATGTATTCCACTGACAGGGGCCCCTCTAATGTATTCCACTGACAGGGGCCCCTCTAATGTATTCCACCGACAGGGGCCCCTCTAACGTATTCCACCGACAGGGGCCCCTCTAACGTATTCCACCGACAGGGGCCCCTCTAATGATCTCCTCTGACAGGGGCCCCTCCAACGTATTCCACCGACAGGGGCCCCTCTAACGTATTCCTCTGACAGGGGCCCCTCTAACGTACTCCTCTGACAGGGGCCCCTCTAACGTACTCCTCTGACAGGGGCCCCTCTAACGTATTCCTCCGACAGGGGCCCCTCTAATGTATTCCTCTGACAGGGGCCCCTCTAATGTTCTCCTCTGACAGGGGCCCCTCTAATGTATTCCTCTGACAGGGGCCCCTCTAATGTATTCCACCGACAGGGGCCCCTCTAACGTATTCCTCTGACAGGGGCCCCTCTGTATTCCTCTGACAGGGGCCCTCTGTATTCCTCTGACAGGGGCCCCTCTGTATTCCTCTGACAGGGGCCCCTCTAATGTATTCCACTGACAGGGGCCCCTCTAATGTATTCCTCTGACAGGGGCCCCTCTAATGTATTCCACTGACAGGGGCCCCTCTAATGTATTCCACTGACAGGGGCCCCTCTAATGTATTCCACTGACAGGGGCCCCTCTGTATTCCTCTGACAGGGGCCCCTCTAATGTATTCCACTGACAGGGGCCCCTCTAATGTATTCCTCTGACAGGGGCCCCTCTAATGTATTCCACTGACAGGGGCCCCTCTAATGTATTCCACTGACAGGGGCCCCTCTAATGTATTCCACTGACAGGGGCCCCTCTGTATTCCTCTGACAGGGGCCCCTCTAATGTATTCCACCGACAGGGGCCCCTCTAACGTATTCCTCTGACAGGGGCCCCTCTGTATTCCTCTGACAGGGGCCCCTCTAATGTATTCCACTGACAGGGGCCCCTCTAATGTATTCCACTGACAGGGGCCCCTCTAATGTATTCCTCTGACAGGGGCCCCTCTAATGTATTCCACTGACAGGGGCCCCTCTAATGTATTCCACTGACAGGGGCCCCTCTAATGTATTCCTCCGACAAGGGCCCCTCTAATGTATTCCACTGACAGGGGCCCCTCTGTATTCCTCTGACAGGGGCCCCTCACACACAGTACAGGGTCAGGTACAATAAACACATTACAGGGCCCCGGGGTGACCGGGCAGAGGTGGGGAACGTACCTGCCCCCTCGGTCCCGGTTCCGGTCACACAGCCGGGCCAGCAGCGCCATCAGCCCGGGACCCCGGATCCTTCGCCACAGCACCGCGGGCGCCGCCATCTTGGCCGGAAACTGGCTTCTCTATCGCCCCGCCCCTGCTGGGGGGGGGAGGGGGTGTGTCCACAGCCGGGAACTCACGTGACCTCCGAAGCGGCGCATACACGTGGCAGATGTCCTCCGCTGACTGAACATCTGTGAGGACGGGGGGCGGAGCTCACATCACGTGACATCAACAAAGGGGAGGAGGTAACGCTGGAAATCAGCTGACACAGGGGCTGGGGGAGGGGGAACTTATATAGGTCTGTGCATTACTGTATATACTTTATATATAGAGAGAGGTGTGTGTATATACTGTATATATATATATAGAGAGAGGTGTGTGTATATACTGTATATATATATAGAGAGAGAGAGGTGTGTGTATATACTGTATATATATATATAGAGAGAGAGAGGTGTGTGTATATACTGTATATATATATAGAGAGAGAGGTGTGTGTATATACTGTATATATATATATAGAGAGAGAGGGGTGTGTATATACTGTATATATATATATAGAGAGAGAGAGAGGTGTGTATATACTGTATATATATATAGAGAGAGAGGGGTGTGTATATACTGTATATATATATATATAGAGAGAGAGAGGTGTGTATATACTGTATATATATATATATAGAGAGAGAGGTGTGTGTATATACTGTATATATATATAGAGAGAGAGAGAGGTGTGTGTATATACTGTATATATATATATAGAGAGAGAGAGGTGTGTGTATATACTGTATATATATATAGAGAGAGAGAGGTGTGTGTATATACTGTATATATATATAGAGAGAGAGAGGTGTGTGTATATACTGTATATATATATATAGAGAGAGAGAGGTGTGTGTATATAATGTATATATATATAGAGAGAGAGGTGTGTGTATATAATGTATATATATATATAGAGAGAGAGAGGTGTGTGTATATACTGTATATATATATAGAGAGAGAGAGAGGTGTGTGTATATACTGTATATATATATATAGAGAGAGAGAGGTGTGTGTATATACTGTATATATATATAGAGAGAGAGGTGTGTGTATATACTGTATATATATATAGAGAGAGAGAGGTGTGTGTATATACTGTATATATATATAGAGAGAGAGAGGTGTGTGTATATACTGTATATATATATAGAGAGAGAGGTGTGTGTATATACTGTATATATATATAGAGAGAGAGGTGTGTATATACTGTATATATATATATAGAGAGAGAGAGGTGTGTGTATATACTGTATATATATATAGAGAGAGAGGTGTGTGTATATACTGTATATATATATATAGAGAGAGAGGTGTGTGTATATACTGTATATATATATATAGAGAGAGAGGGGTGTGTATATACTGTATATATATAGAGAGAGAGAGGTGTGTGTATATACTGTATATATATATATATATAGAGAGAGAGAGAGAGGTGTGTGTATATACTGTATATATATATATAGAGAGAGAGGTGTGTGTATATACTGTATATATATATATATAGAGAGAGAGGGGTGTGTATATACTGTATATATATATATAGAGAGAGAGGTGTGTGTATATACTGTATATATATATATAGAGAGAGAGGGGTGTGTATATACTGTATATATATAGAGAGAGAGGGGTGTGTATATACTGTATATACTGTATATAGAGAGAGAGGTGTGTGTATATACTGTATATATATATAGAGAGAGAGAGGTGTGTGTATATACTGTATATATATAGAGAGAGAGAGAGGTGTGTGTATATACTGTATATATATATATATATATAGAGAGAGAGAGAGGTGTGTGTATATACTGTATATATATATATAGAGAGAGAGGGGTGTGTATATACTGTATATATATATATAGAGAGAGAGGGGTGTGTACATACTGTATATACTGTATATAGAGAGAGAGGTGTGTGTATATACTGTATATATATATAGAGAGAGAGGGGTGTGTATATACTGTATATATATATAGAGAGAGAGGGGTGTGTATATACTGTATATATATATATATAGAGAGAGAGAGGTGTGTATATACTGTATATATATATATATATATAGAGAGAGAGGTGTGTGTATATACTGTATATATATATAGAGAGAGAGAGAGGTGTGTGTATATACTGTATATATATATATAGAGAGAGAGAGGTGTGTGTATATACTGTATATATATATAGAGAGAGAGGTGTGTGTATATACTGTATATATATATAGAGAGAGAGAGGTGTGTGTATATACTGTATATATATATAGAGAGAGAGAGGTGTGTGTATATACTGTATATATATATATAGAGAGAGAGAGGTGTGTGTATATACTGTATATATATATAGAGAGAGAGGTGTGTGTATATACTGTATATATATATATATAGAGAGAGAGAGGTGTGTGTATATACTGTATATATATATAGAGAGAGAGAGAGGTGTGTGTATATACTGTATATATATATATAGAGAGAGAGAGGTGTGTGTATATACTGTATATATATATAGAGAGAGAGGTGTGTGTATATACTGTATATATATATAGAGAGAGAGAGGTGTGTGTATATAGTATATATATATATAGAGAGAGAGAGGTGTGTGTATATACTGTATATATATATAGAGAGAGAGGTGTGTGTATATACTGTATATATATATAGAGAGAGAGAGAGGTGTGTGTATATACTGTATATATATATAGAGAGAGAGGTGTGTATATACTGTATATATATATATAGAGAGAGAGAGGTGTGTGTATATACTGTATATATATATAGAGAGAGAGGTGTGTGTATATACTGTATATATATAGAGAGAGAGGGGTGTGTATATACTGTATATATATAGAGAGAGAGAGGTGTGTGTATATACTGTATATATATATATATATAGAGAGAGAGAGAGAGGTGTGTGTATATACTGTATATATATATATAGAGAGAGAGGTGTGTGTATATACTGTATATATATATATAGAGAGAGAGGGGTGTGTATATACTGTATATATATATATAGAGAGAGGTGTGTGTATATACTGTATATATATATATAGAGAGAGAGGGGTGTGTATATACTGTATATATATAGAGAGAGAGGGGTGTGTATATACTGTATATACTGTATATAGAGAGAGAGGTGTGTGTATATACTGTATATATATATAGAGAGAGAGAGGTGTGTGTATATACTGTATATATATAGAGAGAGAGAGAGGTGTGTGTATATACTGTATATATATTATATATATATAGAGAGAGAGAGAGGTGTGTGTATATACTGTATATATATATATAGAGAGAGAGGGGTGTGTATATACTGTATATATATATATAGAGAGAGAGGGGTGTGTACATACTGTATATACTGTATATAGAGAGAGAGGTGTGTGTATATACTGTATATATATATAGAGAGAGAGGGGTGTGTATATACTGTATATATATATATATATATAGAGAGAGGTGTGTGTATATACTGTATATATATATAGAGAGAGAGGTGTGTATATACTGTATATATATATATATAGAGAGAGGTGTGTGTATATACTGTATATATATATATATAGAGAGAGGTGTGTGTATATATATAGAGAGAGAGAGGTGTGTGTATATACTGTATATATATATATATATAGAGAGAGAGAGAGAGAGGTGTGTGTATATACTGTATATATATATATATAGAGAGAGGTGTGTGTATATACTGTATATATATATAGAGAGAGAGAGGTGTGTATATACTGTATATATATATATAGAGAGAGAGGTGTGTATATACTGTATATATATATATATATAGAGAGAGAGGTGTGTGTATATACTGTATATATAGAGAGAGTGGTGCATGTATATACTGTATATATATATATATTTATTTATATATGTATAGAGAGAGAGGTGACTGTATATATATATAAGTGTATGGGTGTCCCCTGATGATGAATGTCTCAGAGTGCTGACAGTGGTGACAACCTTCATACACATTGGAGTGATCAGACATCCCGGGGACAGACCCCCGATGTGAGGAAATGGGAGGGACTGTGACTCTTTATATCACCATGGAAACAGATGACACCATGTGCCCAAACCACCTGACATCATCGGTTACTATGTTGTTGACCCCTGCACATTATACTGTATATACTCCTGACCTCTGCACTCTGTACATTATACACCCCTGACCTCTGCGCTCTGTACATTATACACCCCTGACCTCTGCACTCTGTACATTATACACCCCTGACCTCTGCGCTCTGTACATTATACACCCCTGACCTCTGCGCTCTGTACATTATACACCCCTGACCTCTGCGCTCTGTACATTATACACCCCTGACCTCTGCGCTCTGTACATTATACACCCCTGACCTCTGCGCTCTGTACATTATACACCCCTGACCTCTGCGCTCTGTACATTATACACCCCTGACCTCTGCAATATATGCTCCTGACCTCTGCACTCTGTACATTATTGACCTCTGCACTCTGCACATTACACACACCTGACCTCTGCACATTATATACCCCTGACGTCTGCACTCTATACATTATGTACTCCTGACCTCTGCACTTTGTATATTATATACCCTTGACCTCTGTACAATATATACCTGTGACCTCTGCAAATCATATACCCCTGCTCTCTGTACATTATATACCCCTGACCTCTGCACTCTGTACATTATTTACCCCTGTACATTATATACGCCCAGAGGCGATTTAGTTTGCATGCATGTGCCGCGCTATATAAGTTTTCATTCATTCATACACCTGACCTCTGCACTCTGTACATCATTACCCCAGACCTCTGCACTCTGTACATTATATACCCCTTGTACATAGGGGTGCAACGGATCACGGTTGATCCGTGATCCGAACGGGTCACCCCCTACGGATCGGATCGCTATGCGATCCGCGGACTACCGCCGCGGGCATAGCATTAGGAAAGGCCGCGGCTTAGGCCTAGCTCCGGAGCCGCGGCCATCTTGGCTCACCTGGCGGCGGCCCCTCCTCTCTGTTTACACCCACAGAGGAGGAGGAGCCCGCGCTCAAGGGACACACACGCCGCTATCTGATCTGAGGTCTGCACGGGGGGGCTCACTGTTTGCCTGTACTACGGAGGGGGGGGGAGGTCACTGTGTGCCTGCACTATGATGGGAAGGGGGTCACTGTGTGCCTGTACTATGGTGGGAAGGGTCACTACTTGGGGGACTGTCTTTTTTTTTTGTTGTTGCTGATCCGAAAAATGATCCGATCCGTGACTGCCAATCCGAGGAACGATCCGAACCGTGAGTTTTTTGATCCGTTGCACCCCTACTTGTACATTATATAATATATATACACCTGACCTCTGCACTCTGTACATCGTTACCCCAGACCTCTGCACTCTGTACATTACACACCCCTGACCCTTGCACTCTATATGGTATATTGCAGCCCTCAAAATTTCCACCCGCCTACTAGCATTTGGCGAGTGGATTTAAGCTGGGGGCGAGTGATGACAGGGCTGCATGACCAATCTCCCTCCAATCTGTGCCTACACTTAGAGTCCCGATGAGATTGGCGGCCGAAGAGGAAAGGTGCATGCTCGGGAAAAGTAGTCTGGTGAGCCGCGCACAGGCAGAGCAGTACACAGGTGCTCTCCTTACAATTCTCATTAAGCCATGGGACCTAACAGTATGACCTCTCTGAGCCTGCCCCCCTCCCCCGGACCCCAACCAATGTAGCTGGAGAGCAGAAAGTAATGAGTGAGGTGGAGGATTGCGAAAATTACCACTCCGGTGCAGCGCTCACTGAAAGTTGCCCTGACATGAGGGCGGGAGCCTTCCAGTTTGTGCAGTTTTCTTCTCCTTGTGCTCTATGTAAGTGTCCAACAGTTCAGCCTGAGCACTGTTTGTTAAAGTTGTTGTTGGTAATATTTAATTTTGTAACTTGATTCTGCATAAAACAGTGTCATTCCATGAGATAATCTACGAGGGCGTGTTTACAGGTGCAATGAGGCGCAGGGCAGTGTATGAATTAGGTGGGGCAACTGGTGGCGAGTAACTCTTGAGGCCTGGCTAGTAGCTCAGGACTTGAAATTTTGAGCCCTGTATTATTGTACATTCCATACTTCTCAGCAAAGTGTTCAATGTCTCCAGGGAAGTCACATCAGATCAGAGGCCCTCGGAGGTCATAAAAACATCAAAGTGCAATAATCACCATTCTTTCCCGGAACATATAACATCAGGGTCACGACCTCAATGCAGTCCCACAGACTTCTGTGTGGACAGTGTTGGGTTGGAGGTGTATTTGCCTCGGTAGCATTTTGTATTCATTGTCTCCACATCTGCTGATTTCTGAGCATTTCCTGAACATTTTACTGACGCTCTTCTGTGAGGTCAGACATCGCGTTCTCTCTCCGATCGTATTCTGTGAGGTCAGACATCGCGTTCTCTCTCCGATCGTATTCTGTGAGGTCAGACACGTCGCGTTCGCTCTCCGATCGTATTCTGTGAGGTCAGACGACGCGTTCTCTCTCCGATCGTATTTTGTGAGGTCAGACATCGCGTTCTCTCTCCGATCGTATTCTGTGAGGTCAGACATCGCGTTCTCTCTCCGATCGTATTCTGTGCGGTCAGACATCGCGTTCTCTCTCCGATCGTATTCTGTGAGGTCAGACATCGCGTTCTCTCTCCGATCGTATTCTGTGCGGTCAGACATCGCGTTCTCTCTCCGATCGTATTCTGTGAGGTCAGACATCGCGTTCTCTCTCCGATCGTATTCTGTGAGGTCAGACATCGCGTTCTCTCTCCGATCGTATTCTGTGAGGTCAGACATCGCGTTCTCTCTCTGAGCGGGGCGCATGTCCATTTAGGCTCCTCCCACTGTCAGTGCAGTGAGGCCACACCCACCATTTGCTTAGAAGGGGGTAGGTGACAGTTTCTTGTTTCAGGGAGTGTTAAAAAAAAAGAACGGGTGTGATTGGTGGGTGTTGCTTTAAAGGGAGGTTTGGATTGTGTAGGGTGTGGTCAATAGGGTGTCCCAAGATCCCCAGGACACCCCTGATCCCCCACACACCCCTGATCCCCAGGACACACCCCTGATCCCCCACACCCCTGATCCCCAGGACACCCCTGATCCCCCACACACCCCTGATCCCCCACACACTCCTGATCCCCCCTATGCAACTCTGATCTCCCCTACACACCCAGATCCCCCTCACACACCCCTGACTTCCCTACACACCCCTGATCCCCCCGCACACCCCGGATTTCTCTACACACCCCTGATCTCCCCTATGCAACTCTGATCTCCCCTACACACCCCTTATCCCCCAGACACCCAGATCCCCCTCACACACCCCTGATCTCCCTGCACACCCCTATGCAACCCTGATCCACCTCCTCCCTACACACCACTTATCCCCCCACACACCCCTGATCTCCCCTATACACCTCTGTCCTCCCGGCATACCCCTGAACTATCTACGCTCCTCTGATCCCCCCTACACACTCTGATCTCCCTGCCCACCCCTGTCCTCCCGGCATACCCATAATCTCCCTTCATACCCCTGAAATATCTACGCTCCTCTGATCCCCCCTACACACCCCTGATCTCCCTACACACCCTGATCTCTCCTACACACCCCTGATCTCCCCTACACACCCCTGATCTCCCCTACACACCCCTGATCTCTCCTACACACCCCTGATCTCTCCTACACACCCCTGATCTCCCCTACACACCCTGATCTCCCCTACACACCCCTGATCTCCCCTACACACCCCTGATCTCTCCTACACACCCCTGATCTCCCTACACACCCCTGATCTCCCCTACACACCCCTGATCTCCCCTACACACCCCTGATCTCTCCTACACACCCTGATCTCCCCTACACACCCCTGATCTCCCCTACACACCCCTGATCTCCCCTACGCAACCTGATCACCCCGCATACCCCTGATCTCTCTACGCACCCCTGATCTCCCCCACACACCCCTAAACTCTCTACACACCCTAAACTCTCTACACACCCCTGATCTCCCCTACACACCCCTGATCTCCCCCACACACCCCTGATCTCTCTACACACCCCTGATCCCCCCCCCCCCACATACCCCTGATCCCTCACACATCCTGATTCCCCCCCCACACACACACACACACACCCCTGATGTCTCTGCGCACCCTTGATCTCACTACACACCCCTGATCTCTCTATGCACCCCTGATCTCCCCTACACACCCCTGATCTCCCCTATGCACCCTGATCTCTCTGCACACCCCTGATCTCCCCTACGCACCCCTGATCTCCCCTACACACCCCTGATCTCCCCTACACACCCCCTGATCTCTCTTTGCCACTATGGCCGGATTGGCGGTGTGAATGAGGCCTCAGACAGCAGAAGTCGATGTGTTCTGCAGATTTCAGCCCCCCGGACAAGTCATTGATTTCATCCACCTTCTATGTGATTTCCCAGAACAGACGAGACGCGAGGAGCGCTCAGAGCGGTACCGTGACCAATCAGAGAGTGTGATTAGTGTGTGAGGATGGCATTGTGACCTCCATTCCCAGCAGGATCCTTCCTTACAGAGAAACATTCCTTTCACGGAAATGTTCTGTACACCGGATCTCTGGCCTGCGATTGGACGGACGTATCACGAGTGTCACATTCACAACGTGTCCTGCCATAAATAGCACAATAAACACCAATCTTTATCACATTTTGTACTCTCACGTCTTCTGAGAACAGAAGATAATCACGTGTCTCATCTCATCACACTTCCCAACATCAGACATTCCTCGTTGCAGGAGCGTTGGGCGGAGACATGCAAATCATTTCTTATACCTGGGCAGTGGGCGGGGCCATGCAAAGGTGTATATCCAGATCTGCAGGTGTGTAGAGCAACCATACAATGTATCCAAATGTTACAGAGATTTATTCCTAACTGTATACAGATGTTCAGTGCCGTGTATGGAACCCCTATGGCTATATTGCCTCATACAGGATCTCACAAAAGTAAGTACACCCCTCACATTTCTGTAAATCTTTTCATGTGACAACACTGAAGAAATGACACGTTGGGCCAGATTCAGCAAGACTTGTGCTGGAGTAATTCGATATGCGCCGCGTAACTGTGAATATGCGCCGTCGTTTCTATGTGGCCGTACCCACCAAACTAGATGCGACAGAAAACGGGCCATTTCCGATCGGCTTAACTTTCCGACGCCAGAGTCTCGTCAGCACATAATTTCGCTTGGCGCATCAGTCGCGCCTATTGATTTCCCCTGCAAATATGCAAATGAGGGAGATTTCCCGATTCGCGAACGGATTAGCACCATACGCTGGCTACATGCGCCGCGCGTATCTCGTCCGTCCGGCGCAAAGTTATTTCTACAAATAGCTGCTTTATCTTTACTCCAGACGGCCACAGGTCAGCAGGAGAGCAGCTACAGCAGCGTTACGACGATAAGAGCTAG